>VTGB01000037.1:0-139245 GCA_013403855.1 Calonectria honghensis | reverse complement strand
CCCCCCCCCCCCCCCCCCCCCCCCGGCTACCACCTGTGCCAACCCACTCCCCCCCTGGTCCAGGGGAGGCGCGAAAGATTCCGCCCCGGGCTGGGCCTTGTTGGCACGACTCGTGTGTCGTGCTCCAAATTGCAGCCTCCTCTCCCCCCAGCCGCCGCTGCGCTACGCCAAAAGCTGCTTCTCCATCCTCCATCTCCTTTTTCCTCTCTTCACTCCACTTCGCCTTGTCCTCGCTTGTTTCGCCTCACCTCATCTTTCTCTCCCTCCCCCCCCCTTCATCCCATCAACCTTTCTTCCTTTCATATACGATACCCAGCAGTCCCACTGCCACACAGTACTGACGACTATTCGCCAACCTGCAGACTCGTCTGCGACCTTTGCGTTCACCAACCCGACGCGTCGTCGCCGATTCACCAGTTCCGTCCAACCATCTTTTTTGAGAAACATCGCGGCGGTAGCCATCAACCGTCACCATGGGTTGCGGAATGAGTACAGAGGAGAAGGAGGGCAAGGCCCGCAACGAGGAGATCGAGAACCAGCTCAAGCGGGACAAGATGATGCAGCGAAACGAGATCAAGATGCTGCTTCTCGGTACGTCCATCACATAGCCAGCGGCCGATCGCCCGGCTGGCGATGCGGTTGTCGCGTCGCATCAATGGACGCTTGCTCACAAGTCAATAGGTGCCGGTGAGTCTGGCAAGTCGACCATTCTGAAGCAGATGAAGCTCATCCACGAGGGTGGCTACTCTCGTGACGAGCGAGAATCCTTCAAGGAAATTATCTTCAGCAATACGGTTCAGTCAATGCGCGTGATTCTCGAGGCTATGGAGTCGCTCGAGCTTCCTCTTGAGGACCAGCGAATGGAGTATCACGTTCAGACCATCTTCATGCAGCCTGCTCAGATTGAGGGTGACGTCCTCCCCCCAGAGGTCGGTAGCGCCATCGAGGCTCTGTGGAAGGACCGCGGTGTCCAGGAGTGCTTCAAGCGATCGCGCGAGTACCAGTTGAATGATTCAGCTAGATAGTTCGTGGTTCCCCTCTACTGGCGTGTCTGCCCTTGAGCTAACCATTCTGCAGCTACTTTGACAACATCGCCCGTATCGCTGCTCCCGATTACATGCCCAACGACCAGGACGTTCTCCGATCTCGTGTCAAGACAACTGGTATCACAGAGACCACTTTCATCATTGGCGACCTGACTTACCGTATGTTCGACGTCGGTGGTCAACGATCCGAGCGAAAGAAGTGGATTCACTGCTTCGAGAATGTCACTACCATTCTCTTCCTGGTCGCCATTTCCGAGTACGATCAGTTGCTATTCGAAGACGAGACCGTCAACCGTATGCAGGAGGCCCTCACCCTGTTCGACTCTATCTGCAACTCGAGATGGTTCATCAAGACATCAATCATTCTCTTCCTGAACAAGATTGATCGATTCAAGGAGAAGCTTCCCGTTAGTCCCATGAAGAACTACTTCCCCGATTACGAGGGTGGCGACGACTACGCAGCCGCCTGCGATTACATCCTGAACCGATTCGTGAGCTTGAATCAGCACGAGACAAAGCAGATCTACACTCATTTCACATGCGCCACCGATACCACCCAGATCCGCTTCGTCATGGCTGCAGTCAATGGTATGTATTTAACTTGTCGCATGCGCGTGGTATTGCTACAGTTGCTAACGTCGGTCCAGACATCATTATCCAGGAGAACCTTCGTCTCTGCGGTCTTATCTAAATGATTTTCCCTCACCAAAACACACGAATACCCTCGACTTAATAACGACACCCTTTAGATGGGCCACGGGGATATGGCTCACGACTTTTTTCATTGTACTCGTCATACCAATGGGCCGGGGGCTGGAGGCACAGCCCGCATGATTCCCCCTCTGCGATGTCTGTTTATTGCCTTCGCCGCCCTCCCAATTTTTTAGTGCTTTTGGCTGAGCCGGGGTTGACCTTGGTTCTCTTTCTTTGTAAGGATTTCGCGGATTGATGGGAGTTGATCTGTATCACAAAACGTCATTTGGAAGAAAGATCAGAAAGCCGCCCAGCCGGATGAGAGGGGCCTCGAGGGCCAGCGGCCAGGCAGGATGGATGGTAACGGCCAGGAGTGGGCCGGACCGAGAAGAAGAAGATTACGATGAGGCACTATTGCATCTGAGAGTATGGGCGACGGAGAATGGTGGCCATCTACTTTTTTGTTTAATTATGAAACTCTTTTTCCTACCCAACACCTCACTTTGCTGCCCTTCTGCGTGCTATTGAAGTCTTTTTCTTTTTCTATTTTTTTTTCCTCCTTTTCTCTTCTCTGCTTATAATTTTTTTATTACGTCTTTCTTTTTATGTTTCTCACCATGTCGAAGGATGAGCTGATCCTTTGGAGCTTTGGTCACATTCTCTGTCATTGTTTACTTTTTCCACCGTTTTTGATGCAGGGAGGGGGGGTAGCTGTTCGTTGAATGGCCCAAGCATCCGTTGACAGGCAATAAAGAGAGGGGAGGGGAGGGGCGTCAAATTGGATTCTCGGCATCATTTTCTTGCTTTTTTCTTTCGTTTTCCCTTCCTTCCACTGCCGTTCTATCATGTCTTCCCTGTTTCGTTTCCTCCCCTTCTCGTGCATAGATTAGTAGAGTCTCCCCATCTTAAGACAGGAAAAAGCATAAAACAATCAATGTCGCTTAAGAAAAAACAAAAAGTCACCTGTTTCTGTTCCGAAGCACACACACAGCGAGAACGCGTCGTTCCACGCCCTCCCCTCCCCTCTCTCCCCTCCCTTCATTCTGCGAACTGGCCCTCAGTGTTTCTAGAGTAATGCACAGAAGGAAAAAGAAGCGCCCGCTGACCAATGTGTAATCTACGCGCTCGCGGGCAACTATAATCGGAGGGAGGGGAGGGGAGGGGCGCCGCACCAACGCTTGGCTTGAGCATGACGACCAACACTCACTGTTTTGAAATCAGTCATGGAGGGGCGGGGGACATGAGCGATGCGGAAGTTGTGTAGGGAACCAAGCTTTCGGACAGGCGGAAGCATACTAGGCGCAAACCACACCACAAAACTCGAATCACAATAAGAAAAACCAGGTCAACTTGGAAACATCGATCCTGCTGGGCCAATGTGACATGCATACGTTCTGTTGGATGTGACGGCTGGTTAAATGTGGGCGCAGGGTTGAAAGGAGGAGCCCTCTAGTGCAGTGCAGTATGAGATATGACACATCTCCGGCGCCGGGCGGCAGGCTTGAGTGGTTCATAGGTAGGGTGACGTGTGGCATGCAGGCGGGCGGGCGATGATACCTTTTGGGTCAGCAAGACATTGGTGTGGCAGTGGCTGGCGTGTTGGTTCCATTTGATATAAGACAGATAGTTTCTAACTACCCAGGAGACCTCATCTATCATTTGCTAACCCCAGCTTTTTACTCAGTTATTTGGATTTCCCAACTGTCTATGCCTTTTTCTTTTCGTTCAAACGTACTCTGTGAAGTTTGCGTTTTTTTATGGTCCAGGAATAAATACACCCGCACATGTCTCACTGGATGCGTCATTGCTGGAAAAAACGGCTGCCACCTTCAGGCTGCTAAAAGCCGATCAGAGATCCAAAGTTGAAACTTCCAGTCTAAAACAGGCAGGTATCTTCAACAAAAGAAACAACCAAGGTATGAAAACACAGCCGCGTCAAATCTAATACCTGCCGGCGTAATATTGGTGGATGTGTGTCATGGTGAACACAGCTGACCCCCTTCGGCCCCTCAACCAGAACACAGGCGTTTCCAACCGTTGAGAGAGACAGGGCGTGCATGAGACTTCTCGTCTCGGACTTTGAAGCGCGCGATACACAGTACTGCACGACATTCAGTGCTCCCTTCTAGAATCCCCAGAATATAGACAAGAGTATGAGAATGAATGCCCAGTACACATTAGGGACGCATACATCAGTCCTCTTCTTCCAAAGCGAAAATCTCCCCATTCGCATGCCATCGTCGAAACATTTTTGCTGTGAAGGTCAGCGCATAAAGTCAATGAGGAAGTCTCACTACTGCGAGATAGGCATATACTCTCTGGGTTAGTCAAACTTACAAATTCATATCAGGTCGTCAACAACATGGGTGCTCGTCTTCAATTTTACATCAATTGTACAAATGCGACAAATATATACCTATCACACCTCCTGGTCGAGCCGAAGGCTAGTCAGTGATTATATCGCCGGATTACCCATTAAATGGGCTAGTGTCGGTTTGTTCGTCCTTATCAAACGCCACATTAGGAATATGGTTGTCGGTTTGGTGTTGAGCGTGGCCTTGAGAGATGTGTTGCTCAGAGATACCCTCTGGGGTTGTGAGATACTCATCATACTCAGCAATACGGATACCAAGCTCTTTAGCAGCAATTTCAATTCTCGCAAGATATCGTTCATTGCGAGACATATTAACTGAAGCATTAAATGCTTCTGTAATTATGGCGCCGGTGGATTCAGTCAATCCCCAGTTGGTAATTTCCGAATTGAAGTATGGAATAGACAAGGGGCCTGGCGATAGTTGAGGCAAACCTGCAACGGGCTGGTTAACTGGAGGCAACGAACCAGCCGGCTGCGAGTGGGGCATCATATTTGGCATGGCTGGGTAGGGGGGGTGCCCAAAGAAACCATGATGGAGAGGGTTGTTGTTTTCTGTGGGTGGCAGGTCAGCGATCCACACACAAGACTGAAAAACTAAAGGTTGTTTACCGTGGAATGTGCATCTGGCCCCGCTGGCGTTGAACCAGCAGTTAGCACAGCTGCCGCACATCAGGCCTTCCAAAACGACGCAATCCTTCCATGGACCATGTCCCTTGTGGCAATTCTTGCACGGATGGAGAGATGCTTGTCCAGACATGTGAGCAAGTACGGCCTCCACATTGCTGCGTCGCTCCATGTTCAACTTCTGCTCTGGGCGCCGCTGATGGGGCACACGAAGTGCTACCTCGCCAGCCAGCTTTCGACACAAAGAGCTGTCAAGGTTAACATTGTCTCCATATAACTCCAAAGCGACTTCTTCGGTAGTGCGAGCATCTTGAGTGTTGTTTGTTTGCTTAGGGAGAAAGCCCACTGCAAAATCCGACTGCAGGGGCCTGTGAAAAGTGGTGTCGAAGGGGTTAGCATTTATGGCAGTGTTAAAACTAGTGCCGGGCGTTACAATAGTTGCATTGCTTTCATCGGCACAATACCCCTCTTCCGATTCCTCATATCTGTTCACAGCCGAAACCAGCTGCGCAATCCCGCCGACGTCGTTTGGGACAAGTCCAGTGGGTGACTGACGAGGGCTAGCACTTCTCCCACGAGACTCAGCTTTGGAGGAATGACCATTGGTGGCGGTTCTCCTAGTTCGAGAGGTGTGTTTGCGGGGAGGCATGTTATATTCCCTATCGCTGTCAATTTATGTTATAGTTCACTTGAGGTCCAACATACAGCAAAAGCAGTAATGGATGCTCTAAGTAATCAGCCAAGATATCGTCTGGCAGCGATGGGAGATACCAGGGTTTATATGATATTGTCAGAGTATCCAGTTGCCTCCAGCTGCCAGAAATTTCGCGGTCAATGAGGATCCAGCTGAACAACCAGAAGTAAAACGAGAAAGAAGGCGCGAGGGGAAACTACGTGTAGTCGTCCCCACGATGCAATTACACAGTGCGATTCGCGATCTTGTTTACATATTTCCGCACTGTAATGTTTGCCTCCTCGAAAGGCCACGGCAACCACTCTTCTCTACGTCTTCAGAATGCAGTGATTTCAAAATCATTCTTTTTTAATTATAGGGCTTAGCTCTGTTTTGATGAGGTTTCCCATCTCGACATTTCATATCCTCGCCCCCATTTTGGCACCGTGTTTTTTCAGCACTTCCCATCTTTTTTTTGTCTTCACTCATTGCAGAACTCTGCTTTCATCTGGTCATGTTCCCTGCTTGCTCCCAAATACCATCACCTCTTCCCTCAGTGATCTCCTTCCATTGCATTGCGAATTCCCTTAGGCCGCCTTCCCCTGCCATGCTTGCGTCAACTACCTCCTTTGGCAACTTATGCGCCGAGTACATCGGGCTGCTGAAGTTGTAGGCGGCGGGATCATCCTTTTCGATAATTCGAAACTCGGGACCAGTTTCAGGTCGATACTCAGTCTCGTCCTCGTCTTCCCCTTCAGTCATTGTCTCGTCGCCGCTGATTGCCTCTCGCGCTTCCTCGTTAATAGATCCATACAGAGGTTTGGGTACATCCTTCTCTAACAACTCCTGCCATGAAAAGAGCAGGCCATCTGTTCGAGGCGCCCATGGGTTTATATCTATAAGTCTCACTCTACCCAGTCCATCTTTTTCGAGCGAATTTTCGGGGACATAAACATCAAAAACAAAACTGGCGTCGGGAAAGCTGAGCCTCAACTTCTCTCGGAAAAATGTCTTGATCTTCTTCCAAAGCTGGGGTCGGATTCCTTCCAAGAATGCGTAGTGATTGAGATCACGCTGTGTGATTCCGATGAGTGTTCGGTGCTTGACGAAACATCGAAACTCCAGTGCAGGATGTGGGATGAAGAAGGGTCGAAGAACTAGGATTGGAGCAAATGGCTTCGAAGGCGGCGCAGGGGTACAGTCATCAAAAGCGTGATCAAGATCATGAGACACGAATGACGATGACTTGAGCAAAAGGTAAATATCGTTGGGGGAGGTGCACTTGAGAGTGTTTTGGTGCGGCGAAATCCACTTGGCATCCTTGGGTGACGACCAGTTCAACTTTGGGGCGACTGAACCTCCGAGCTCAGCAATTTTGTCCTTGATTAGTTGATGAGTTTCAGCAAATCTCTGGTTTGGGGGCAGTCTTTCGGGTTCTTCATCATCGTCATCCGAGGATTCAGCCTCTCTCGGGGGTGCCTTGAACGTGCTCCCTGATGCTTGCCACTCTTCCTCTGGTTCATCGTTGTTGTCCTCGTCGGCCAACACAATGCCGTCCTCGTGAAGGTAATCAACAAAGGATTGGGGTAATGGGATGATTCGAGACTTGAGACATGAGCTTCGGTACTTTGGGAACCAAGAACCATAAGAACAGTTTTGGATATGATCCTTGGAAACAGGAGGAAAGACGATATCACCCTCCTTGCCCTCGGGGGCATCGGGCAACTGCGGCATTGTAACGTGATGCGACTTGGGCTGGGAAAAAACACTAAGTAGCGATGAAAAGAGTAATTTTGGTTATCACCAAATTTATTCCCCGGGTAATGGAAAAATGACACAGGATAACCAACAGGAGGTATTGAGTCACACTTTACATCCACCCACGTCTTAGAAATTATTATTCATTCTGCTTCAGTGGCGGATTACCCCACCATCCAATAAATTCTGCCACCCTCTCTCGCTCCATCAGCTCTTCACCGCCCGCCAAGGGTCCTGCGTCACTGGCCCCACCATGCGCCCCAGCGAATCCTCTCCCTCGCAAGCAAAACGGCTTTACCATACGGATTCCCAGGACTATAATTCAAGCACTCTCTTTAGCATCTCTGAAATCATGTCGGACAATGTCGGTCTATCTACCCCTCGAGGTAGCGGAACTTCGGGCTATGTCCAACGCAACCTCGCTCACATGAAGCCTCGCGACTACGGCGCGCCTTACCCCAAGGACCTAGACAGCCTGCGACACAAACAGCGCCAACCAGACAAGGGCATCCTCGAACACGATCGCAAACGAGAGGTCGAGGTCAAGGTTTTTGATTTAAGAGATAAACTCGAGGAGGAAGAGTATGTTTTTCAGCTGCGACGAGACGCGCGCATCAAGCTAATCAAATACAGAGTCGACGAAGACGAGATTGATCGACGATGCGACGAACTTCGACAGAAGCTACTGGCCGAAATGAACTCGGGGAGGAAGGGCTCGGGATCTAGGAGAAACTTCAAAGAACACCAGGTCCACGAGATGGCTGACGCCAAGATCAAGGAGAGCGAGCGTCTACGGAGAGCATTGAAAATTAGCGCCGACTATGAAGAGGGCAGCCACTGGAAGCGACAGGAAGAAAGGCTACGCAATGCCTTGGAAAAGGAAGAAGGAGAGGCAGATACTGAGAAGAAGGAATGAGCGCCACTATCTCGTTTGCTTTTTGTCAGGGGACGCACTCTGCAGAGCGTCAGCGCGGTGAACCCACGACATTTACTAGGGCTAAAGGGTTTGCTTCGATGGAGTTTGGAGTTCATGATTAGATTCCATGTTGGGTTGGTTTTTTTTTTCATAGTCGCAGGGGCTCTTGGATATCTCCATTGCCCCGATCATCACGCTCAGGAATCGCTCAACGTTCAAGAGTTGACACTTATACTATGGCCTGGCTTTCTGTATTTGTTGGCGTCGTGACTTAGCAATCAAAATAACGAACGCCAAATCCGAAATTCAACGTGAACTTGTAGGCATTGTTTTGCGAACTGATCAGTTCATCGTGAGCATCAGGTAGCTATGCAAATTCCACCTCGTTTCTGGCGAGTCAAAGCGCATTGTGCTATGACGCGCGTTGGTGTAGGGTAGTTGGCCCAACCTGATATGTGAGGAACGAATACAGCCGCGTAGGTCTCAAACTGGCGAATTTCGCATGTTTTCTCGTGGTACTGATTTATAGTTGTTTCCGTTTCCTTTTTCGGCAGTGTTCTTTGGTTTTCTGTATTGGTGACGCATCATCGATTTCATGATATAAGGGATGCTCCCATTGGAAAATCTAATGTAGTGTGTGTATTGACTTTGCAGCTAGAGGGTGGAACAGTATTGGCTGATATAAACCATTAATTAACTACGAATCGCAAATTATTATTCGATACAGAATCACCTTAATAACTTCAGATGTAAAAAAACAATTAACATTAATTTGGCGCCGATGTGTCACCAAATACATGACTGCGACAATTCAGCATGTGATGTGGCGTACGCAGAGCTTCAGCCACAGTTGACCTGGCTCCATCGAGCTTCGCCAGAACCGCACACGTCACTAAGACCACCATTGATGGATTCCAAGTCCGCATCCCATTGTCCACCAGCACAACATGGCTCGATTATCGCAGGTGCCCGGCGCACCACTCAACAGAAGCGCCATAGATGTCGCCTCGAATGAGCTAGAGCATCTACTTCTCCGTCTGCAGCAGACTATACTTCATGCCAATGCAGAGCGCGAACAAAGGCTTAGGGCAAGCGAGTTTGAGCGGGCAAGGGTCGCAGCTGTGAGTCTCAACCAAATCGCTATTGCCACCGAATGGCCAAAAAGCTGACCATAATACACAAAGAACCTTGACTATGCGCGAACCTTACTCACCAAACTCGAACAAGATGCACTGGGTATCAAGGCGCCTGGTCGTCGAGCTGAGGTCCAAGGCGACTTGAATCGGAAGAGAGAACTCCTCGAAGTGCTGCTGGACAGGCTCGGAGATTTGCAAGAAGTATATGCTAGATGATTCATGGCTGCGACTGCGATGTTAACATAATTCGTAGATGGCCCTCCACGATGACGAAGAAGCCGAGAGTTTAGACGACGAAGATATCCTGTCAGAAATCATACCCACCCCGAGCGATAGCATCGTCGATTCAATATCAGCAGATGTTCCCACCGAGAACTCAAGCCAGCAAGGCGAAGAAGAACTAGACCCACCAGAAATACCACCACAGACAGTTTCCGAATCCCAACCATCAGCAGCACCAGCGGCACCAGTGGCCCCTGACCCGACACCAGATCCAACGCCGATTTCTGAACCCTCCTCCCAGCCAGAGCCGACCCAAATAAGCCAAACACTTCGTGCTCGCGGAAATGCGCCGTCGCCTACACCTTCCGCCCATTCCACCGCCCGCGCTGCTCTCTTCGCTAACCGCTCAAAACCTTCTGCCCCGCAAACCTCGACGGCCACAGCCGAGGCTATCCTGGACCGCCAGCGGGCTGAACAGGATGCGCTGTCCGACTCGATTCTGAAAATGGCTGGCGCATTAAAAACGAGCTCTCAGCGCTTCTCATCTACCCTCGACGCGGACAAGCAATTGCTGACCCGCGCGGGTGATGGTATGGAGAAGACAGAAAGAGGCATGGAGGCGGCGCAAGGACGAATGGGCATGCTGAGGAAGATGACAGAAGGGCAAGGTTGGTGGGGTAGGATGATTTTGTACGCTTGGGTGTATGGTCTCATGGTTGCATTGGTATTGCTGGTATTTGTATTCCCCAAGTTAAGGTTTTGAGCATGGTACTGAGCGAACGGAGTGCTCACAAGAGAACTATGCTGTTATGCACATGAAACAAAAGGGGTGCACGGGAATAGCGTCGTGATTTACTTGATACTGGATATGGAGTTGGATAATGAGAACTATGAATGTTTTGGGAGATGCGTATCTCATCATGATGAGCCTTTGCGTTATGGACTGCTTTCTTCCATAACTATCGAACCATTCCTTTCCTCTGTCGCTGAAACCATTCGGTACATTTGATGTCTGATCATAATCATCATCATCAATCTTTAGTCGCTCACCACCGTCTCGATTTCTTAGTTCGAGATGCGGCGCCCTGTGGTTTATATCCCCAACACGATGAATCGAGCCAATGGCCTATGTAAGGCGCTTTCCAGGCCTTATATAGACTCTGCATCTGAAGCACAATCGTTGGCAGGTTGCGGCTCCGTCTCAGGCAGTGAGTGTTCGGTGCGCGCGCGCGATGTTTTACCCGGCGAAACCATCTCTGACCAGGGCGAGGATGATCTGGAGAGGCTGTCTCCGGACTCGAGTGTCTCGGTATCGTCAGCATCAGGCTTGGATTCATCGCTTGGATGCGAACTTCTGTCGACGAACCCATCATCGGGCTCCCCCAAGACTAATGCCTTGTCACAACGATCACCTAATGCGCTAGTTTCGCCATTGTCATTGACGGAGTCCAAGGACCCTGTGCCGTGATCTTCTTGTTCAACTGGCTTCGAATCTTCTGGTGGTGGCCGTGGGAGCCCTCGGATCTCGGCGTTGATCTGGCGACAGTAGTCGTAATCGAAGCGAAGACGGCGTCCTACCGGCTTGCCGCCAGTCTTTCTGCCACGTTAGTGTTTAGAACCCAAGCAGCGTTGGAAGAAACGAAAAGGACATACTGGCGGAGAGTATTGGAAGCACGAGCTCGGCATTGTTTTCATCTTGGTGACGCGGTCCTCCTAGTGAACCCCGGTCTTGATGCGGAAGAATTCCATGAGTAAATCCATCTCGTGACGCCACTTGCCGGAGCATGAACTCGGCCTGTGGTAGCTAGGTTGGCTGTCACCCCTTTTCTTGAGAAATTTGGCGGTGAACCAGTACAAGTGAGGTTTTGCGTCCGATTCCCAGAGCTATAATTATTTCTTGAGTCGGGGAAACCTCGAGGTAAAGGGAGGCAATGGCTGACTTACACAGAGGGTGTACCTTTGCCCGGCGGCTCCAGATTCTTCGTCATCACGCGTAATGTCAAGTTGATAGGCGAAAAATTCTCGGTCCACGTAGATGTGGAAAAGGTCTGAGAAGATTAGAATTGTTTACGCGTCCATGTAAAAAAGGTGACATACTTGTGTTGACAAACTTCTCGCCGTCCTTCTTGCCCTTTTCGATCCTCGCCTGCTCCCTTCTAGCAGCGTTTTGTTTTGCAAGGATGCTTCTCATAGAGTACTCCCTTTCAGGGAGCCTTTTCTCCTGCACCGTTGAGAACTCAAACCAGTCACAATGTACAATGTGCAGGCTTTTCCCTCGCTTCAGTGCTTCTTTGACTATGCCGCTGTCAGTTTTGACCTTGGCTGAAATGCTAATTATATAATCCGGGGGGGCTGGATGAGGGTTACCTCGAGGAACTCTTTTGTTGAATTGTTCCTTGGTACAGAGCAGATGCGTGACATTATGAGCAAAGTCTTCCGAGAAGTATCCCTTTCGAATCTCGGTCCATCGCCTCAAGTTTTCGAGGGTCAGCTGCCCAGGAAGAGGACCAGCAGTGGCGATGGATTTATTCTTGAAGATCTGCCGAGGCATTGTGAGGTTTTTGGGGATATGGGGAACACTAAACTCGGATTGAAGAGGATAGCAATATATCAATATGAGGAATAAGAAAGAGTTGGTGTGGATAATACTATGTCGCTTGGATGAAAGGAAGAATGAGTAAATGAATGTGAATTGCTGAAGAGAAAGCAGGGGGAGAATAAGAAGAGGAACGACTATAAAGGCATGTTAGGGAAGCTTAGGTTTGCAAACCGGAGAGCACCTGGAGATGAAGGGGAGGGAAGGGCCATGCCCAGCAGTGAACTAACATGGTCAGGAATGACACCCCTGCAACTATATGACAAAATCTTGGCGCCAAGACCACGGGCATAGTAGTCGAGACAAACATTTGCCCTGTGAGTTCATATATAATCAAGGCACAAGTCTTTCCAGCATTTGATAAAGTAATGTATTTCTGTAAGATACACGATAAAGCTCTTTTTTCTTCAATATCAAGTTCGCGTATGAGGCTCCAATAAGAAGTAACTGATCTATCTATCTTTGAGGGCTGGGTGGGTTATATTGGGCAACATAGTAAGACTGCCGTTCGGAAAGTTCTGGACAAATACCAATAATTGTAACATTGGTACTTTTATCTAAACCCTAACCATATCTATATCTATCGAAATTCTTTTGCGGCCTTGACAAATGCCTCGATTTTGGAAAGGCTTTGTTTGCCGTCTTCCTCAACGCCGCTGCTCACGTCAACGCCAAGGACACGCTCGCTTAATGGGCCAAGAGCTTTGACAGCCTCGGCAACATTTTCCGGATTTAGACCACCAGCCAGGAAGATCCGGAGTTCGGGGTCTTTCTGGAGGACTTCCTTGACGCTGGAGACATCGAGAAGTTTGCCGGAGCCAGAGCCCGAGTCGAGCAGTGGGATGGTGTGGTAGCCGCGGCGGCCAACTCCGACTTGGCCAGGCTTGAAGCATCTGATCACTGGGACTGGGATAAGATTTGCCCACTCAATGGGCTCTTCTCCATGGAGCTGAACCAGGTCCAGGTTGTATTTCTTTTGCAACTCCAGAACCTCGCTGAGCGGTTGGTTCTGGAAAATACCCACGAGTTGGGGTTTTGCACTTTGAAGCCTTGCAGCGGCTTCAGCAAAGAAGTCGGTAGCCTTTGGGTTGGTGACTGGTGTCTGAGATTCTGACTTGGAAGCACCAGCATATGAGTGAACAGCCTCTGAAATTGCAAGAGCAGTTTCTGGGGAAATACAACGTTTTGCACCAGGGACGAGGCAGATGCCTACGTAATTTGCGCCGGATTCAACAGCCTTGGTCGCCGCTTCGGCGCTTCGTGTGCCGCAGATCTTGGCCAAGAGAGGGCCCGGGGTCTTGTTCTCAGTTGGTGCACTGGCGCCTGAGCATAGCTCGGCGATAAAAGCGCTGGCGTCAGGTGCCCTCATGATGGCCTCTCCAACAAGAATTGCGTTGATACCATCGTTTTTGCACATGTTAACATCGTCGTGGGTGTTGATACCGCTGAGAGCACAGATGATGGTGCTTTCAGGCACCATGCTGCGAAGTCGACTTGTGGTGCTGATGTCAACCTCGAAACTCTCGAGATTGCGATTGTTGACGCCAATTACCTTAGCGCCTAAGTTGACTGCAATGGTCATCTCATCGGCGTTTTGGACTTCTACCACAGGTTCCATGCCTAGGGAGAGGGAATACTTGTACAATCTCTCAAGGACGTCAGGCTCTAGCATCTTCACAATGAGAAGAATTGTATCAGCACCCGCCAGTCTACCCTCAAGGATCTGGTACTCGTCGAACACAAACTCCTTTCGAAGGATTGCAGGGCGATTGGGCATGCCATCGAGAACCTGTCGGACGGCCCTCAGATCCTCTATGCTCCCCTTGAACCACTCGGGCTCAGTGAGCACCGAGATGACACTGGCTCCTGCCAAAGCATACTTGCGGGCTTGGGCTGGGGCGCTGATATCGAGATTGAAGATACCCTTGGAAGGAGATGCGCGCTTTATTTCTGCCATCAAGGAGACATCAAAGGGAGACTGGCGAAGCCGACTGGTGAGAGGGATCTGAGGGGGGGCACCGTTCAAGTCGTAAGCGACTTGAAGATCAGCCATTCGCTGAGATGGGATCTGCTTCTGGACTTCAACAGCAGCCTTGCGGTGGGCATAGATTTGCTGTAGGATGTTGTTCTTCTTGGGCCTGAGAGCGGCAGAGCTGGAATCGTTGGTGACAGCAGCCTTCTTGAGCTGATCGTTTTCCTCCCAAGTTCCACCCTGCATGTGAAGGAAGTTGGTGATCATGGCACGGCCTCCCTCAGTTAAGATACTTTCGGGGTGGAACTGAACGCCCTCAACAGCGTACTTCTTGTGGCGGACACCCTGGATAACACCGGGGGAGCCATCGGGCTTGGCAACCCAAGAGCTAACCTCCAGACATTCAGGCAAGGTGAGATGAGTTCCCGCGAGTGAATGGTAACGAGTGACTGGAACACCTTGCTCAAGCCCGGCAAAAACACCCTTGCCGTCGTGAGTCAAAGGGGATGTCTTGCCGTGGAGCCACTCGCCAGCAGACCTGACTTCTCCGCCGTAGACGTCGAAGATGCACTGCCTGCAAAAATGTAAGAAATAGTTTGGAATGAAAACAAACTGGGACGAACGTACAGTCCCATGCAAACACCCAAAATTGGAACTTTGCCCTCGAAGTAGCGGATGACATCTCGGCTCACACCCGAGTCGGTTTCTGGGTGACCCGGGCCAGGGCTGATGATAATCTGGGTAGGCTTCTTGGCTGCCACTTCTTCCACAGTAATCTTATCGTTTCGGAATACGTGAACGGTGGCACCAGCTAGTACCAGATACTGGTAAATGTTCCAAGTGAAAGAATCGTAGTTGTCAATAAGAATCAGGTTGGAAGCGGTGGGGATTGGAGGGGAGGGGTCTGGCTGGTGTGGCGAGTGGTCAATGATATCTGCGGAAACCATTTTGAACGGAATGTAACTTCGATTTCTTCGCTGGTGCGATTTCCGTAGTTGAAGCCGAAGCTGAGCTCAAATGACTCCCGTACAAGAATTTTTTTCTCGAACGTTGTTGATGACAGCGGTGACTCACGCAATTGGCATTTGGAACAAAGGAGAGGCAATTGTATTCGCTCTCGCGAACTATAAAACCCGGTAGTCTGCATGCATCCTTCGGCACTGTGTGATACACGAAAATGGTGTGGAGAAGACAGTGCGAGGGATGACCCATGTCTAGGAATAAAGTCTAGTGTTCCGCTGTAGCGTTACATGCAACAATTGGCCGGCTCAACTTCGGCCGGGGTTCGAGCTCTCCCAAAAAGTTGACCTGCCAGCCCGAGCTCATCGCGACTAGCAACAGGCGCGTCAACAAAGACGACTTTTTCTTTTTTGCATCTCCAACTTCAGGTGATGCATCGTTTGCCACTGTCGCCTTCCTGACGTCGTTGCAATGGCGCCGGTGGCCGATCGCATTTATTTCCCCTCCCTGGAAGAATGCCTCACCGGGGAGCGGGTGCTTCTGTGAGTTCACTTCTGCAGCCTCTGTCGCCGCCTCTGCCTGGACCCGATGGAATACATGCGACTGACTTCGAAATAGTTCATGGAAGCTCATCGCAACCGCCCTTTCCGATAGCTCTGGACAGCGCACCAAGAGCCCGGCCGTCATTGAATTTTTAAGCGACGAATATGTTCATGGCTTGTTGAACGACCCTGCTACCACCTTTGCGCTTCCCGATGAGACGAGTAGGAAGTCCTTTGAGACCAAGACCGCCCCCATCAACGTACCCTCCGGACCCGATGACCGATTCGATATCGAGGCGATCAAGAAGGATGCTGAGTGGCTCAGCAAAAACGCCAAGCTTAACCTTGTTGCCGCCCTGCGAGTCGTAGTGGTCGAATATCAGTCTCGGCCAGCCCTGCATTTGACCGGACCGCTGTCATCCCAAGATGCCACCAACCTACAGGAAGCAGCCGGCCTGAACAATGGCCAGGGATCAGCATTTCTCTCGGATTTGGGTGCTGGCGCTGCCCTGGATGCCGATGAGATTTGGACCGAGTTTGAGAAGCCCCAAACCAGGCAACGGCGCCTCTTTGACATCTACCTAACCGAGCGCCGATATTTTATGATGGCTGCAGACTATGCCAACTCCATTAAGCTATACGAGCGATTGCCCACATTCGCCAACGTCGACGCCGACCTGGCAAAGTCGCTGAAATTGAAGCTGCCCACTCGAGACGACGCTGAGCCCTTGCTCCCAGCCTATTTCAAGGTCTTGACCGATTCAATGACTGGTATAGAGTCTGGGCTCCAGTCTGTGACGGACGAGAAATGGGTAACTGAGGACGTGGAACTGGATTGGGTGAGGACTCTCCTCACTGAGGTCATCCACGTCCTGTCCGTTGTCTTCCAGGTGGTTGACAGTTTTGGTGATGATTTTGCCCCTTCAGGGTCTGTCAGCCAATGGTTTTCTTTGATGGAAATGTACAACTTTTTTGACGGTGTTCAGCCGGTTAGTATTGCTGCTTTCTTTGACCTATACGTTATTCTGACGACCTCATAGATTCATGAAATCATTGCCCCCCTGGTCGTACCCCTCAAGACCCTGTCGGCGGCTGTATCGTTGATATTGCTGAAGCCGGCACGCTCCTTGACGTATCTTTCAGAGCGAGAAGAGGACCCGGCGCAAGCTGACGCTAACTATGACACTTATTTGCTTTCATCCGATGTTCTGGAACAAGTGCACAAGAGCATTATTGGAGCTGCTGACTCGGACTGCGAAAGCGCAACGCCAGTTATCTTTGCCTGGACTCTGCTTCTCCATCGCATGAACGTTTCCTACCAGGCAAGGTCGGAAAAACGAGATAACTTGCTTCAGCAGAATGCTCGAGAGACATTTGAAACTGGAGGCGTGGTGAGACCAGTGGCTCGACGTAATTCGGCGGGTAGCATCTTCTCCATCGAGTCCTCTAGGTTTGACGGGTTTCTGGAAAATTCCACGACTTCCAAAGATCTTGTTGTTGTTGAACAACTGGCTTCTGCTGTCACAGCTCACGGGCGAGTCTTTGATGTCATGGCCAACATGGCAACTGGATTGGGTCCATCCGATGAAGGCAGCATGACACCCTTGCTGAGCTCACGTATTCGAAATGTTTTCCTTGAGCTCTTGAAGGTTTCTTATCCTCTCGTCGGCTATCAGTCTGAACCTGTCAGCGCCTTGATGTCCATCTTGTCTGCTGGGCGAACCTATTGGGATCTGTCATCTCAAGAAAATCTGACAGAAAAGCAAGACATCCTCGCTTCTATGCTACACGATGACCACGCCTTAGAGTTCTTCTTTCAGCAAGCGCTCGATAGATATCCTTACGAATTTCTCCCATTTGTTACTCTGTGCAAGACCCTTGCTAGCGCAACAAGTATGTACGGGAGCGATCGATCCGAAATGATTCTTAATCTCCTAAGAAACACACCGACATTGACATTCACACTCCCTGATTATTTCCAAGAATATGAGCTTGCTCAGGAAGACGAGAATACGAATACTTTCGTCCTCCTGCAAGACGTCCCGCTCATCTCCCTTTCGGCGTCTTGGAGAGGACGACGCATTGAGGACGATGCATACCGGATATCCGCAGGGACGTATGGACGTTTCGTCACTGACACGGGACGCGTTGTTTCGATGGACTACCCTCACTCAACTATCTCTCTCCTTGGTCGACGATTGGAAATTAACCTAATGAAGGAGGGTTATCAATCCGAATTGGGAATGTTGCAGCCAGATGAAACTGCCGAGGTGATCTCCTTGTTTGCAACTCTGATTCGCATGGATTACCTCAAGGCTAAAAGGGAAGGATTCAGCGAATCCCTAGTGCCCGCTGACGGGGACATCTTGCACGAAGCGAAGAAACACATCGATGTGGGCGGTGGTAGGGATCTCGTTAGTGTAGTTTGTGAGACGATGGACTACTACATGCAGGTTGAGCTTGCTGCCAGCGAGGAAGACATTGTTGCGGTTCTCAACTCGTGTATCCAGTTTCTGGACGCAATTTTGCCTTTGTACCCCAGCCGAGTGTGGTCTTACTTGGCACGATGCGAGCTGTTGAACACGGAATCAAGGGCCGGTAAGCTCACGAAGATAACCGGCAGCCTTGATCTGGTTTCTGGAAGATACGAGTTTTTGAGCTCCTGTCTTCGCCTGTTCTCTAACCTTATCGATACATCCATGACTTCTGCCGTGCAACGAAAAGCTGGCATTCAGAGCAATGGCCGGAAGAAGTCTGATGTAAACCCTTGGCTCGGAACTGCAGACAAGATCTTGTCAAATGTGAGCTTCTCGATTGCTCAGGCTGCTGTGGATATTTTTGAGAACACATCGACTTGGAGGTTCGCTTCTGACACTTTCCGTTCCTCACTGCTCTGGGACGTCGTACCTATTCTTCACAAGGTGATCTTGTATAGCTATAGCATGGGCGATTCCACGAGCACGGAGAACTTGACTTCCAGTCTTCGATCCGCCGCTACTTATGTCATTGATTGCTTTATCTCACCAGCAACTGGGACCTTGAGGTTCCAGCCACTCCTGTCCTCCTTTATCACGGCCTTTACCTCAGCAGACAGTACGCTGTATCCTAGACGCCTCCAGATGACCCAATCCCAACTCACCTCCGTTCTGGAATTCTCAACCACCCTTTTGCGGGTTGCCAACTATTTGGACAAGTCCTCAAGCATGATCGAGACCTATCTGTTCAAGAGCTCTACCTTGCTGGCGCGACTGTGTGCTGTCTCTGACCACTTCCGCAAACCGACGACATGGCTACTGGAGTCTCTGGTGGTGAATGCAGGGAAAGCCACAGGTGACCCACCTTCGCTACTTGGATACCTTGGACCTCAAATCTCCAAGTCTTTCTTACAATTGCTGTCAACCCTGGGAAAACCCTTTGAGCTGACAGGAGATGTCAAGACGACTTGGAGGTTCTTCTCAGCAATCCTTAGGAACCGACAACAGTGGATGTCCAACTGTCTCCTCACTGGACAAACACCTCGGGAAGCTATGAACAAGGACAAGAAGAAGGCTGAGATGTCCGCTCACGCAGTCTTCGCAAAGGCCTTGGCCAAACTTGGCAAATTGAAGGATATCGAATCAGGTGAAGCCTTGATGATTCTGGATTTTGTTGCTTCGGCCCAGAACTTTTGGCCATGGACTGTTTTCACTCTTCAAAAGGACACTGCTTATCTTGACGGACTGCGAGCCTATGTTCGTGACCTCAAGCCATCGAACCTTACTCTCAAGGTGGACCCCGTCCGCGCAAGTGTTGAGGCTAGGTTGGCTGCCTACATTGCAGAGACGTTTGCCATGCAGTTGTACCATTCACGTCATCTCGGAAACTCGACCAACCTGGCCAAGAGTCTTGTCAGTGACCTTGACTACTACCTACGCGATGGCGTCGAAGTTGCCGGCTACAACAAGTCATTACACAGCAACTTTGCCAAGAACTTTGCCAACAAGTATGGGGGTTGTCCTGTGGATGATTTTAAAAGAACGCTCCTTGAACCTCGGGAGCTAGGAAAGAGCTATTACTATGACCTTGAGCGTGCTGATGAGATGCTCCGGTTCGATCCTGGCTGGATCGGGAGGAAAGACAACGGCTTCAAAACGGAAATGGAGCTAGCTAATATGAACCTCTCTCTTGTTGATGCCCAGATCGTGAGTTGATTGATCCATTTTTTAACGATAGAAGACGGCTAATCCGATTTAGGCACTCTTCCACGCCTGGGAATTCCTTCTCGTGGAGCTCAGCACATGCCTCCCGACTAATGATACTGTCACGAAGCAGATGCTTCAAGTTTCGCAGCAGTGCTTAAATGCCAACCAAGGAATCCCTGGGCCAGAGAGCATCTTCCTTAAGCTAGTGGACGCTCGGGCTAATCTGTCCCTGGTATTGATCCAGCGAACAGTGAAGTCTTCAGTTCCCGTCAAAGACGTAAACCGACTTCTCGCCACGCTGGTGGGCACGATGCATAGCGTTGAAGAGCCATTTGGCCCGGGATCTATTTCGTACTATCGCACGTTGCTGAAAGCCCTTTTCGTTACTCTGCGTGCCTACCACTCCAGCGACGAAAAGGCTGCCGTGGAGTCGCAAGATAGTATTGAAGTGACGGTTATTCAAACTGTTTTGAACATCCTCGATCGTGTGGTCGGACGGGGATTCCGAGCTCTCGTCAGCCTTATCCACGACAATGAGGCTACCGTGTCGCCCGAGGATCTGGCACTTCTGACAGCAGTCCTGCAAGCCTGCCTGAGTATTCCTACTATGGACCAGTCTCAAACCCAAGTCTTGAACATCATGGCCGAGCACCAGGTGATGCATGCTGCAACATCTCTATACTCATGGGCGGATAGACTGGCAGACCAGGGAGATCCAATTTATGGCGAGCTCAGCATTCTCTTCTTGCTCGAGCTCTCATCTCTTCCGTTGGTTGCGGAACAGATGGCTTGCGATGGCATTTTGAGCAGCATTCTGTCAGCCAACTTGACCAAATTTATGCTCAAGTCCAATATCTCACCCTTTTTCGACGCCGCTGTTGCGCAGCGTTGTTACGGAATCTGGGCTAAGGGATTGCTACCGCTGATGCTGAACATGCTCACATCCCTGGGGGCTACTGTTGCGCCTGAGATTGCCTACGTGCTCAACCAATTCCCTCACCTCCTGGAGGCTAGCGTGAATCGGTTTGAGGCTCCAGGTGCTAGTCGTACTCAGTCGCGGTCATCGCCCCACTACCTGACTTTGCTGTCGATCTCAGAAGTACACTCGCTGGCCCTTCTGACGCGAGTTCTTGAAGCTCTCAGAGTTAACAACAACCGAGACATCCCTGCTGTTGAATGGGATAGCGCTGGCTTACTGGAGAACATCGACTTTTGGCTTTCAACCAAGAAATTGCTCAAGGAGCGACTGATGCCGCTTGGCCAGCGCGAGGTGGACTGGCGTGGCATGAAAGCCTCTACGTCGGCCTGCGACACTCTTCTTGAGGAGAAGGCTGTGTGCCAATTGGATGCAGTTCGTGATGTGCTGGGCGAGGATGCAGAAGTTTAAGCAAAACGGTACTGGATACGTAGATATATCTGATTCGAAGCGATGGGCGGAGATGTAAATTAAACTTGGTATCATAGGTCGAGGGGCGTTGGACAACAGGCCGCGATGTTGAATTGTCGGAAGAGCACGGCTTGTCGGAGAGTGAAATTCGAAAAAGAACAAACAACGAAGGGATTTAAGAGCAGCATGTCTCATCATAATTAGGATAGCTTTACGACTTTGCTTTTTCATCGAATTTGGGTACTTTTAAGAGCTGAGAACTGGTGCCCTGGCACAGGCGTGCAAGCTGTCATCCACGATGCCAATCTGGAGAATAGTGGTGCGTTACAGGAGTAGAGAGTCAATTCTATGTGACCTTCTCTTTCTATTTCCCATCATAATTGTACACTTTGGTGCTACAAGGCCGTTTCGTTAGCTCACCATTATTTGTCGTTTCCTTATCATCCATATATCCAGCAGCCCAAGATATCGCCGTGTCGTGGTCTGCTCTTTTCTCCCATCCGTATATTGATACACGCTTGCACGATTGCAACATGATAACAGCCCCTCTATACGGCCAAAAAAACACGGACAAGGAATTGAAATTCGATGGGGTATGATATATTCCCACACCGCTCACATCCAAGAGCCGATAGTGTGGGTTTCTATCGTGGTGCATTGTACTGAGGATATTCGTTTTTTTTCTCATGGCGTTGTTTGTATTTACTGGTTCTGCATCTGGGCAGTGAGCTGGGCATTGTGCTCCTGGAATCGCTCGCTGACGCGCTGCTGAGTAGCCATCCACTTGAGGACGCATCGGTTGATGCAGCCACTCTCGCGGGTAGAGATGGCCTTAGAAGTGAAGTCATCGACGCAGGACACGAAGCAGTGCTCAACGAGACCACCAAAGGCCTAAGGTAGGCGTCAGATGGAGCCCAATCAAAAAAGTAAAATAAAACATAAGGCATGGGGCATAAGGGATTGGTATCTCCGCAAATGGGGATGGGCAAGACGTACGTTCATGAACTCCTTGACCTGGCGCTTCTGCATGCGCTGCTCCAGCATGCGCTGCTCGTTGGCGGTAAGCCTGGGACGATGGGAGTCAGCATTTGACGGCTATGCGGATTCAATTATTAAGCTCGGCAACTCACATATCCATTGTGACGGTTTACGGGGGGGAAGATGGGATTATGGTGGTGGGATAGGTGTCGTGGTCGTTGAGATGCAGATGTACGCTTTTCGGGAGCTCAAAATTTGATATATCGGCTCGATAAGGTATCGGAACGGTATGAGCGGAGAACTGGCTTATCGGCGGAAAATTTATCCTGCAGTTGGCGCACTGTGGCTGGTGGACTTGAGGCGCTGACAGATAGCGCGCTGGGACCACCTTTGTCAGTACCCTGCTTGGCGAGATCGAAAACTTGGCACAGGCCCGTGGCTGTCAGTCAACCTGTTTGCATTGGGTTAACTGGGGAAATAGATTCTCTGGCATGTGTCCCCAATGGAAATAGGGATTGATACAGCGTATGTTAGTTTTAATTTAATCTTATATATATATATCTCTCTTCTGATGCCCTTCGACAACAAGACTCCGGGCAAACCCTCTGGCGGGATGTGACTGTGCCTGGGTCGGGAGGGGCGGGATCTAGTTGGCCACGACTTCCAGCCTTAACAGGGCAGACGATATATGTGGGGCCGCCGGGATGCCACTGACAGTTCTTGGTCGGAACGTAGAGCAAAAACGTATGGCGGCGAAGAATCAAGGAACCCCGCGAGCGCATCTCAGCCCCCGCTCTCCAAAAACCAAGACAAGCACCTTTTGTTGGATGGGCTCCTCATTGGCGATGACCTCATTTCGCCTCCCACCTTTTCCACACCCAGCATCCCCTCCCTTCGCTGGCCGCAACCCGCGGAGGGGACCATGGCACACTTGGCAGGTCATCCTGGGGCCAGGGCTCCGCCCCCAGACTGGCCGCGCAGGCCTTGACGTGCTGCACGGGATCTGGGTGACATGTCGCCCCGATTGCCTTGCCACCCGGAGGTAGTGTCCCGCGGTGATCGTGTGTTTCATGTTCAGGAGATGGTTGCCGCTGCCTTGCTTCAAGTGCGCAATGCTCTCGTTTCCATGGCCGTGAGCGAGGAGAGTGCGTTGTTGGAGTGGGTGATACAAACAGCAACCAGAAGACAACAACCTCCGTGTCTCAAATCCGTTTCCATGTTGCTTTGGGAACCGGGCAATGACATAGCACGTGCCATCCTTGGTCCCGACAAGAGGGCGATGAAACCGCTAAGAACATTGTAATGAGATATAGCAAGGCCTATTCTCAGCCACTTTTGTGTAAAGCGTAAAACGTGCGTCCCGGGCACGAGCCTGGCCCTCGTGACCTGTGCCTTTCGTATACAATATCCCTGGAAATCGTATAGCTGCTGCGCCTTGTAGGGGGCAGCTGATAGGTTCTTCGATAATACTTTCCATGAGGATTCTAATAGCTGGCCCATATATTAAATTGCCCTCAAAGGTGTCTGGTTCTCAAAATAGATTTTCCGCTGGCACTTCAAGTGCTGCCGCGTATGACAACATGGTTACTCAAGGCGGGGTAATAGATTGGCTTACTCGAGCATCATGACACCATCTGGGTCCTCGGTGTTTCGCATACAGGTGAAGACACACAGAGAAGAAAATGAGGAAGAGAGAAGAGAAAACACGATGGGGAAAAAAAGTAAAACTCAATTGGTAAATTTCGAGATCATAGCATTACATGAATTAGGCTGGCACTGCAGCTGAGATGCGAGCGATGCGATTGACCCACCAGCATTTTTTTTTTTGGATCCGCTTGATAGATTTGGAGGTTGTCACCCAATTACTTGTTAATCAAAGGGAACTTTTTGCCTTGAAATTTCTCTTCCAAGCAAAGCGTTTCGGGCAGTTTTGCTTTTTAACGCAGTTGATGCTCTGCAGTCGGTTGGCACCGCCATCGGACGATTTCCATCTGCATTTACAACGCTATCGACTTGTCCTGCATGGAGATTGCTTTTGGCGTCGGGCAATATAGGAATGGCGGTTGAAGGATGTGATAGTGAGCGCCGCTGCCACATGTTTGCATACACGAACAAATGGCCGCCACGTGAGGGGATGGGTTGTGCAGGCGCATGCCGGTACTAAGTTATGTGGCATGCTGCTTGGATCACGAGTGGCTGGGCGTGTACGTACTGGCGCGATGCCGTCAGCGCGCAGGGGCGAGAAACAAGTAAATCCCATCTCCCGGGATTCTCGAAGGCGATATTGGAGACGTAAGGATGAGGGGGAGGGAGGAGGGATCGTCAGGGTAGTCTGCTGATCGCCTGGTTCTGGGCTGGGACTGGCTGAGAGGTGTGCTTCTTGGTGGTGGGTGGCTTGTAAAGATTGACAACAGCATAGACTATGGAGGTGTAATGAACGAACCATGTATCTGGTATGCCACGGGCACGGGGGGCACGGACAGTAGCTGCATCAAGGAGGATATTGACTAGCTTGCATGTGTGCAGCGCACTACATGATGGCAATGTAAGTTGACGGATAAACAGCTTTGGCTTGTGAATGTTCGTCCCTGGCTATGGTTCGCTGGGGTGTGTTCCAATTTTGGAAACAAATGAGGAGGGGGTATCAGGGGAGGACTCATGCGGTTGAGGCAAAATCAAGTAAAGACTTTCAGGCTTCGGCAATGGGGATTTTTTCTCTTCTGTTCTGAGACCTCGGACCCAGTTGCCAACCCATGTCAACGGCAATTAACAGAAAGAGACGCAAAAAAACATGAAGAAAACCACCGTCTACGTGTGACCTGGGCGGGCGGGATCCCCGAGCAGGGATGGAAGAAAAGAACACTATCGGCCGATCGGCCCCGTTCCCTCGCAATAGTCAGGATGGAGTCATGTACCGTGCAGGATTTTCATGGTCAATGGAAAAATGTTCTGCATCAGAGCTTGATAATTTTCCCGACCCGTCTGGTCAAGGGCCAGGGTCAGCTGATGACGAATCGAACCGACGAGTGACGCCCTCGTCGACGACGACGCCATTGAATAAAATTAAATCTGCCGTGTTCTACGGGAACACGGCTGCCCAAGACCTGGGGGCGGCCAAGGGTATGCCCCATGGCGTTGCACCCCCGCCAACACCCATGTTCCATGCCGCTCGCCATTCTTTATTGTTTGGGCCCAGGGTCTAGGGCCAGGCACGGAGGAACAATGTACCTATCTTGGTCGCGAAGCCTTCTTCGCAGGGGTCCATCTAGCGGTGATTTTTTTTATTTTATTTTTCGTGTCGAGACGTTGTAATGTGCCTGTAAAACTCACAGCAGCCACCGCAAAGGCGAATGCCAGTGGATTGATCGCATGCTAGAGGCGCATACCCATGGATGTACCTCCCGCCAGGGTGTGCCAGAGCAATGTGAGAGAGATGCAGCGCCAAAACAACGTTTTCCTCTACCCGTCCTGGACCTATTTAGTGGCGTGGGGGGGGGTGCTTCGGCCAGGTACTTCTGTCAAGCAGCCGGGCAGGCAGCTGGGGGTGGTCTATTTTTTACCTCTGCAAGTCCACCACGTCCTCCAAGGCGACTACAACTTGAGCTTGGAGGGCCTGGGCGTACGGGCTATCCCCACTGGAACTCGCCTCCCCACCACCCGCTCCACTCCCGAGTCGAGTCACGGCTTGAACATGGAACCTCGTCCCTCCACCGATCCACTGAGAGCTAAAAAGTCCAGAGTACGAAAGCCACAAGGCGATGATGGGTGGAGAGGGGAGGGTAAGGCAAGGTACACACGCAAGGTACCGTGCTGTAGATGGAAGTAAAAGTACCGGACCCGAGAGTGAGGTCCTGTGCTGGAGCGTCGCCGTCGCCGTCGCCGTCGTGCCTCTTCGTGCCCGCTTATGAGCCATGCTGGCGCCCGCTCCCGCCATGTTGTAGATGGGTCATGTCCACTGAGGTGCTCCATATGAGACCAACCAACACGGGTGCTTGCCTGCCTGCTCGCTGGGGACTGCTGTTCACCAAGCTCTCCAGCGATATGGCGGGATGGGATGGGATGGCCTCCCGATGTGACATGGCATCAGCAAGACAGAATGGGAAATGGACATCTCGATGCTCTATCTGCTTGGTTGACAACCCCGGTCCGTCGCCGCAAGCCATCTCCGTCTCAGCGCAGCTGCCCTGTCCTTTTTAACCATCTCTGGTAACCGTCTTTTTTTCCATCATCCTTCGTCACCGTCTGCATCCTTCTCCGCAAACCCACATCAGACTAGCCGTATTCTCGTATCTTCATTTGCGTTTTCTCTGCGGACAATCTCGCAAACAAAGGTAAGCAAGCAATGGAAGGGTACCTGCTTCACCCTTTTCCCCTTTCCTCCCAGCTTACCCCCACGTGATAGCAATTGCACCGTACCCATCATCGTTCTGCTGCTGTCTCCGCCTCCATCCCCAAGTCCTTCACCCTCCTTGGCTCAACCTAGGGCATTCGCTCCTCAGCCTCGCGCCGCCAACAACACCAGGAAGCAAGCCACCGTTCGTTGCAAAGCACTAGGCCCAGGTAGCTAGCTGTCTACCTATTTTGGTGCTCCCCTTCACTACTTGCCCGTATCTCACAGAGGCTGACTGCCATCCGCCTGCCCCTCCCCGTCCTCGCAGGGATTCAAGCGCTTCTCCCTCGCTCACTCCCAGCCCAGGCTCCCACAACGCACACCCCCTGCTAATTTAAGGCTCCTCGCCTGGGTTGCCTACCCGCTGCGTCCATCGCTGTACGCGCCCTTCGTTGCCCCTACTGCACAGCTCCTACTGCCACACACCCGCTACCGTTAGTGGTGTCGTCTACTTCCATTGCCCGCTACCAGCTCTGTTCAACTCTCCCTCCTCACCCACCCACTCGTTTGGCACCTCTCCCTCTCCCCCTTCCTCCACATCTACAGCCACCCACGCACTCTTCTCTACGGCTCTCGCCTTTACTTTCTTTTACCGTTTTTTTTCTCTTTCTTTCTTCAGCTCCAACTTGCTCACAAGACACCCCCTCAGCGTATTCGTCACAACGTCAAGGCTCCGTGCACCTGCCTGCCTACACGTTCAGCCTCTACACTGAGCCCAGCCCAACCCAACGCCAGCGCCATCCCCCAAAGCCGGCCCCTCGCCTGACATCGCGCGACACTACCACCGGCTACCTTGCGAATACGTACTCCTACAACCAAGCCCCGGACACGCACAGCTCTCTCGCCCCCCGTCCCTCCGTCGCTCGTCTTGTTTCCCGCCCTTCCGACACTATCTCTCCATGCCGTGCGCTTCTTCCTCATCGTCCTTTCCTCACCTTCAGCTTAGCCCATAGAGTGCGACCGACTCGAATTTCCTCACCAAGCGGGCCCATCCAAGCTTGTTCCTCGACCCTTGACCCTCGCAGGTCCGCCCCCATCCTCTAGCAAACATAACTACGCCTTGACGCCCTAGACGCTACCAATCAACGACCATTTGCATTATAGAGGCGCGCAGCCGGCTCGACCTCCTCTCTTTCACTACGTGGGCTTCGACCCCAGCCTCGCTTTGCTCATTGATTATATGCTCCTCTACCCCGACACCTACCCGCCGACGCCGACGCCCACTTTGATCGTTTAAACACTGCCAACATTGCTCCGCCCTCGACACTGAGGCCGAGTCGAGCTGCCGTGAGCCCAATACCAGGGCCGGCCTAGTTGTCGCGTCGTCATCGATTCAATATTGATCCTTTGCCGTCTTCGCCCACGTCCCGCACTTGGACGCGACGCTACCCACCATGACGTCCGCCGCCCCAAACTCCAACCCACCTGCTGTGCAGATCACCAACCCCATGTCGCCTCCGAGTAAACGCGATCTTAAATCGTGGTGGAAGGGATTCAAGATACCCTCAAAACACCAGGAGACCCATGGTACGTCTCGCCTCGCACTCCGATCCCTCTGCACGATCTCTCCGGTTCCGACTCAGCACCTTGAGGTTCGAGTCGATCACATTCGTTCTGGTGTCGCGACGGGGGGGATGATTGGTATCGTTGATGTATGGACCATCGAACGTTATCCAATGCGCATGAAGCGATGTAATGGATTACCCGTTCTTCGCCTCGAGAGCGCGTGCAGCTATTTCACTCTTCCTTGTTGACAATATTTCTAACGTTCTTTTGTTATTTTTTTTTTATAGAAACACGACCTCAAGGCATCTTTGGCGTTCCACTACGGCAAAGTATAACATACGCGAATGTGGCTATTTCGCTCATCGATGAAAGAGGGCAGAGCTACATTTACGGCTACGTTCCCATAGTGGTCGCAAAATGCGGTGTCTTCCTCAAGGAGAAAGGTATGTTGCTGTGGCGCCTGTGTGCACCGTCTTTTTTTTCGCTAACTGGACCCCAGCCACTGGCGTAGAAGGCATCTTCCGCCTCAGCGGGTCTGAAAAGAGAATAAAAGAACTGAAGAACATCTTCGACTCACCCGATAGGTACGGTAAAGGTCTCGTCTGGGATGGCTATACCGTCCACGATGCTGCCAATGTGTTGCGCCGATACCTGAACGACCTCCCCGAGCCTGTTGTTCCCCTAGACCTCTATGAAAAGTTCCGAGATCCCCTCCGCGGAGCAACTAAGCAGGCCGTGGGAGATGTTGAAGGCCCCCAGTTTGTCGAACATTTCAATGAGTCGATTGCCATTGAAGAATACCAGAGGCTCATCACGGAGCTTCCCCCGCTCAACAGACAACTGCTGCTCTACATTCTCGACCTCCTTGCCGTCTTCGCAGCCAAGGCCGAAGAGAATAGAATGAACTCGCAGAACCTTGCTGCTATTTTCCAGCCCGGAATGCTGTCTCATCCCAACCACGCCATGGCCCCCGAAGAATACCGACTCAACCAATGTGTAATAATCTTTTTGATCGAGAACCAGGACCATTTCCTTATTGGAATGCAGGGAACTGCAGCTGACGAAAAGACGAAGAAGGAGGTGGAATCTGGACCTACCCCGGTGGTCGCTAACCCCGTTACGCCAACCCCGAACCGAAAGACCAGCCTTGGTCGCTCTGCATCAAATGCCAGTGCTGGCGCAAGCAGCGTGCGAAAAGATGGAAGTCTTCGAAGAAACCGATCTGTGTCGTCAAGGAATTCGAGAGGGGATGGAGCTTCGACTCCAAACAGCCCCGCTTTGACAGCTACGCCCACAGGAGGCCTGGGCCGAAGCAACACAGTTCCATCCAAGAGATCGCCAGCCCTCGTCGGCGGACGCTTTCAAAGAAACGACGGTTCCAGACCTCACTCACCTGCGCACCTGGAACCATTATCGCAACTTAATTCGGGCGAGGCTGCTGAATACCCGCAACAACCGGGTCACTCTCCTAGAACTTCAGCCACACATCTAACACCAACAAGAATCCCGCCCTCAGCTCGTAGTCAGGAAAAGCTTCTTGATGTTCATCACCATGACCCCGCGACTCCATCAAAGACTTCGACTCTGCCCAGCCTCTTCCAGCGATCACCCACAGAGACTGGCGAGAAGAGGGCACCTAACAAGCTGAGGAAAAAGAAGATACCAGGAAGCTTGAACCCCAGTGCGCAGAGCTCAGTTGCTTCGCTGCCCCATTCTCAGCCTAACAGCACATCACCTGCCCTTGAGATACAGAACCCGCTGGAACACGCCCACCAGAGGGAGCCTGAAATCCACTCGCCAATACCTCCACCAATCAAGGAGGAAAGGCAACAAGAGCAGCTTCAGGAAGATTACGTTCCACCAGCTTCGGTGGTTCAACAGCGAAGTGATATTTCTTCCGAACAGACCCCTCGAGCATCTCAGACATCCTCAAATCCCAGCCTCCATCCCGAGAATACCCTCAAGGCCAAAAAGTCTCCACCTACATCATTGCATTCTTCATTTAATGAGGGGTCAGATATTGACCAAATGGTCGAGGATCCGCCGGTTGCAACGATGGAACAGCTGGAAAAGGAGAAGAAGAAACGCTGGCGATTGTCGAGAACTAAGCTCGCCGATAATGGTGGCTCGGTCGGATCAGGTTTGACCTCACCTCGTATGACTATTGGATCAAACGACAATGCCGATGTCAGCAGCCTCTCAATTTCCAGCAGCAGCCACAGGCCACGAAAGAGTGAGAGCTTGGAGTCACATATGCTGGGGTTTGACGCGCAAGCCATTTACGATTCAGGGCGAGACAAGGATGAACCCAAAGGTCCTATCGGCTGGATCAAGCACAAGTACCGAGAGGCCAAGGAGACTGCAGAGCAGAGGAGAAACAAGTCGCCCCCTGCAGACCGCCCGGGCATGTCCGCAAACTTTATGCCTCGCGGGAAGAGCCTTGATTTGAAGAGAGAAACGGCAAAGGAGCCGGAGAAGCGGACATCCCCTCCAGTCAAAGCCACTTCACCTCCCGCCCAAACAAGCACCCAGACGCAGGCGTCCACAATCCACCAACCTACTCCAGTTCCAGTGGCAAACCATATCCACCGGCATTCTCACCACTTTCTCCCTCACGCCCACGCCCACACCCACGCACACCCCCAGTCTCCTCCTCCCCAGCACCAACAGCTGCCACAGCAGCAACCGCAGCAACCATTGCAACAACATGCTTCACCACCCCCGCCCGCAACCTCGCCCCCAGTAACATCGACTCCCGTATCACCTCCAGTATCCCCACCGGCTCAACGAGGGGCCAAGGCCAACCAGGAACAGAAAATAGAGCATGAGAAAGTTGCTGAGGAAAAAGCTGCCGAGGTCCCAAAGCAACCAGTCGTACAAGCCCAGAAAAAGGACGAAGCGCCCGTGCCCGCACCCACACCTGCGCCCGCGCCGGAACAGTCTCCCAAGCCTGAGCAAGCCGTGTCACAGGCTCCTCAAGCTCAGGCACAAGCAGAGCCCGCCAAGCAGGGCAAGTAAATCGGTCATTATTTCCCAGACATCGTTTTAGCGTATGAGTACAAGGTGGAATGAAATCATGGTAGCGAGCATATGGCATTAAGCGGCGAAGGTTGAGTTTGGGAAGAGCAATGATGGAGCGATTTTACGTCTAGCAATTGGTATCATCACCGACCCAAGCCCCCATCGCCTTTATATTCAATTAGGTCTATGTAATGTAGCTAGTGGTGAGCCTTGTTGTTTCATTTTCATTTCGGGCGGGTGCGGGTAGTGTTGAAATTCAGGGAGTATGGACTACCAAAAGAAAGATGCGGACATTACTTACAATGATGAATCGCTTGTGTCATTCACGGCCAGCGCGCTGAGCTGTGTTCCACGAAATGTCTTGATGATATATACATTACAGATAGTATTATGAAATATTTCCTACATGTTTAGACAACTACTTCTCTTGCGCCCTGGTTTTGTAAAGACCCGTATCCCAGACAAGCATTCTCCCCGAACGGCGCCAGTCTTCATTGAAGAATCCGTTGAATCCATCCCAAACCCGTCTCAGGTCGGTGACACCGAGCTTCTCAGCCTCATGGGTATTCAGAAAGTCATTCAACCACGGCTCAATGCCTTCGAACCCCACAATGTACCTCGGCACCGGCAACCCGCTGTCCGGGGCGAAGAGCTCGTGGGATAGAAAGTCGATGGGGTTGTCGTAGAACCGATCGGCTTCATCACGGTAGTTGTCGCGCTCCGGCGTGTTGGGCTGGGTGTGAAGCGGTGGCTCGCAAGTGAGGGCGTAAGCACGGAGACCGGGGTACACGAGGTGGGAGCGCCACGGTGTGGTGTGGCATGGCATGAGGAAGAGGGCGAAGAGGTCGTCTTCGTCAGCAGCCACGGCGGAGAAGCTAGACTCGTGGGCGAGAGCGACAGAGGCAGGGTGGATGAGCTCGTACTGGTGGCGGAGGTAGGTGAGCACGGAAAGGGGAGCGGGCTGGTGGAGGATGGACAGGAAGCCGGCCAGGAACAGGTTCACGCCGAGGGCTGCAACAAGATAGGGCGTCTTGCGAAGGACGGTGGTTGTGGGAGTAGACCGAGAGGAGAAGAAGGAAGCGGCATAGGGGGCAGCCAGGACGCTCAGGGCTGGGAGAAGCGGGTAGATGAAGCGGACCTCTTTGTGGGAGATGGGAGACAGGGCAAGCATGGTGGTGAACACGGTGTAAGACAGCGTCTTGAGCACGTTCGCTTGGGCAGCCCCGGCACCCGCAGGTTTGTACAGAGCCACGACGGCAAAGGGCACGCTGGTGGTGCAAATCAGGGGCAAGCCCTGGAGCAGGTAGTAGTGCCAAGGGTTGCGCCCGTAGAAGACGGCGAGCGACTTTGAAATGTTGAAGTTGAGCCAGTTGTAGGGGGGAAATGTCCAAAACCCAAAGTACAAGCGATCCGAGAGCACCGACAGGGACAGGACCAGAGAGCCGCACAGGACAGCCTCGCGAACGAGGATAACTACAGTCGAAAAGGTCAGCGGGGACGGGCCCTGGAGAGTGACGCGAGTGAAGGCAACGGCGACAACTGTGACCCAGATAAGGACGTTGGTTGGGCGGAGGACCACGGCGATGGCTGCAAGGCACAACGATGCTCGGAGAGACCATAGCTCACGAAGGACCGGTGCTGGTTTGGGGTTTTCCTTTGCGGTTTTGGCAGCGCCGAGGAGCTCCCATGGCCAAAAGTAGAGAGCCATGACAGTCAGCGTCATCTCGAGAGAGTTGGAAAAGGTGCGCGTGGAGCAATACCACTGCCATGGGTTGAAGAGTTGAAGAAACAGCTGCTCGCACGTTTATCAGCAAGGTGGCCCCGGAGAAGTTGACCCCTTTACCATAGCTAGGGTAACTTGGCAAGTAACGGAGAGAGCCCACTCACTGCGAAGAAGGAAACGTTGCTGTCAGGCCCGAAGATGGTGGCAGCAAGCTTCCAGGTGAACCAGTCACCGAGAGCGGCAATGATTGCCTGCAAGACACGCGGAGCAGCCATCAAGATGGATGCGCGCAGGGCATCGCCGGTGGGAAGAAAGGAAGACAGGAAGTTGGCAGCGAGGTAGGCGCCAGAAAAAAGGGTAGGGTGAAGAGAAGATCTGAGTTGATATTTCCATTCCTAGTTATACGAGTTAGAAATTAAATGTGCGTGGAGTTGGCATTGTCGGAACTAGTGTTGGGAACGAGACTATTCATGGCGGCTTGACATATGTATATCCGTGTGTGTTCATGGGCCAGCGATTTGAATTAGGACATGCAGAGCCAAACATGCAGTGCCAATTGAAAATAGAGAGTTGAAATAAACATACCCAAGTCATCCAGGCCCCACTCTGAGACCCAAAAGCGAGGTCCCAGGCGGGCTCCAATGCCTGGAAGTACTCATCTGGTTGGAAAAAGGTGACGACGGAGAAGGTGTTGACGAGGCGGATGACAAGCAGGAACAGGGGGCAATCGATGCGGCGGCGCGTGTAGGCAATGGCTGCGTCCAAAGAGAAAAATGAATGGGAATGCTTTGCTTGATCTGGCGCCCGTGCTGGCGATGTTGGCTTTGGTGTTGACGCCATTGCTGGACCCCGTTTCCTCGACTCGGCGGCTCGTGGAAGCTGAAGCTCGGCGTTGCAAGCAAGCGGATAGCTGTCTCCTTTGCCGGGTGATGTGGGGAGCCCGGGGCGGTAGCGCGAGGCCATGATTGGCCACTGACCGATCTGCTGACTGACTCAGGGCGTGGCCAATCCGTGGCGAGGTGTGACTATGTATGCAATGGTCTCAGCCACCACGGCACAAACAAACAACTGAGCCTTGCATCATGTGAGATTGAGTCTGAGATACCGCCTTTCCTGGATTGGATGTGCCAAGGTACACCGTGGTATCTCATAGAGTGCGGAAAGGTTCCTTCCTGGCTAGCAGCTCGCATAGGGGTTTCAAGCGAAGCAATCAACAAGGACATGGGACACGGGCATAGCTGTCACTGTCAGTGCCATGGTGCACAAGAAAGATCAAAACAAATACATTCGAATAAACATAAGCAATGCTAGCTTCCGCTAGCAGAGAAGCGGTTCCTACATTTTTCTTGTTTTCTAGCCGCCTCGTGAACGCCCGTCGACGCAACGCATGTTTCTCTTGAAGGCTGGTGCTAACTACAAGTGGACATGGGTGCATCGAGCCTCCGGGCATCTTATTGCATGGCGTGTAAGACGAGGATAACGCTTATTGCAGCCAGTTAAACCAGACGGCTACCAGCGGTGAGCCATCGGCTGGAGGAGCAAGGCTCAGGGCGCAGATGAGGGATGATGAGATGCATCAGCTGTGGATTGTGGCCGGCGGCGACGTCGCTGCCGTGCTCAGAGTCGTCAGTTCCAACGTGCCCTGTTCCGTAAGAATGAAGATTGCATCACTGTACGTAATGGCGGTGGGCACTCAGCGGCCGCATCGTACGTAAGAGCGTGATGCAGGGCACCGGGAGCCGGAGTCATGTGCCCCCAGAGACCTCTGGACCAAGGAACCGTTCGCACAAACGGTAATGGCTGATGATGGGTTTCCCGGTCCCTGCGGTTTGCCACTTCGCCTGGCACACACACACACAGCACGCACCAAGCCCATTAGGCTCGCCGTCTGCTCCGTTTTGGCCTGGCGGCTATGGGGGTGGGCACCGTCGGCATAGCACACTCGAAGGAGCGGCGGACGCAGACATCCCACGCTGGTCCGTGGCCCGGGTCGGCTCTGGTTCCATATCTCCACACAGGCCGGCGGGCGCGGTTTCAAGCGTGAAAAATGGGGGCTTGGTTCATGAACAACATGGGAGCGCAGTGTAAACGAATTGGCCATTGGTCGTTGTGAGAAATAATCTCTCTCGCCGGCGGCAGTGAATTGGGGTACCTGATTCGCCATGGGTGTTCTTTTTTTTTTTTTTTCCTTTCCTCCTCGCGCTTAGCCGTGTAAAGAAAGACATTTCTGCTAGGTCCCGGGTTTTTGGGTTGGATGCTGATGTTGGTGCATCCTGATGCAACTCGACACCTTCGAGACAGGCAGAGGAGAACAATCAGAGACAGCAGCATAATTATTGATGCAATTCGCACAGCTCGCACAACTCACGCAAATAAACCCTCTCATTTCCACCTCCAACCCCGGGCCTGGGCACGAAAATGTCTCTTCAATGTTTGCTGTGGGCGTCTGTAATGACCGGCCTATCATTGGCTCCGCTGCTAAGTCCCCCATCGCGTGGTGGTCCCGAACCCCCCCCCCCCCCCCCCCCCCTCCTCATGGACCCCTTGGCCCCTCTCAACCCCAGATCGTGCTATCCACGAGCTGGTGGTAACCCCAAATCTAGGCCGTAAACCGAATGAGGCAGTCGAGCTGGCAAGTCCGCATGTGAGACAGATTTGAGGCTCTCTGGGCCGAGTGCAATGACGCAAAGGGCCTGGCCGACCCCGGAAAGAGAAAAAGGGGAGAAAAAAAAAAGGCTACCCACGAGAATGATAAAAAGGACATCTGAGTCCCAATCCGACGGGTCATTTCAACGCCTCGACCGCACACGGCAGAACCCGGCAGTACATGAATGTTTTTTTTTCTCACTCATGTCGCTTTTTTTTGCGTAGCAGGGGTGTGTGCATCCCGCGTATGTGCTCAGGTGGCCTTTATCTATGGATCATTGGGTTCTTGTTCCCACGCCCTCGCTCCGACCTGCACTTAGGGGAAAGACGTGGAAGGAGGGAAAGGAGCACTTGCACTTAGGGGTTTAGCTTGTCTGAGTACATCCAAAACGACTCAATCGCGAACACGGACTTTGCAGTAATAATTACCTAACGCTTCTCCGCCAGGCTGCCACCAAAGTCGCATGATGATTCTTGTTGGCGAATCCGTGGCCCAATCGTTCCGCCGCCGCCGCCGCCGCCGTCGCCCTCGCGCACCTTCTCCGTTCACCCCGATCGACACGTCCGTGATTCCTCCGATTTCCGCCTGGCCTCGATCAAACTTGGCTCGTCCTTAAAAGCGACCAGACTTCCCGTGCCTCTTTTTCGTCTTTTCTCTCCCTCTCTTCTCTTCATTCCATCCTGACCAGACCAGAGCTGCCTATCTCGACAGCTCCCGAGTCTTATCTTGCCACCCGCCTGCATCTGCTGCACCGTATCATTGGGTAAATACTCCTCCTCCTCCTCCTCCTCCATCTCTTCTCTTCTCCATGCGCCCTGTCCCGCTTCCCCTCGGGAGCATCATAGTGACTTGGCATCCGCGAATTCAACCTCTTTGGCCTGCTGCTGACCGCCGAACAGACCCCTTGCTTCTCGTCTGTGCCTCTCCAACCCCGCCATCTCGCACCCCCACCATCACAAGCAATCGCCAACGTCGCAAACGTCACAATGGCTCCCCACGCCGATGTCCAGGCGTCTACCAACGGCACCCAGTCGCGCTTCCATGCCTCTTCCACGGACAGTGCCATTACCATCGAGAATGAATACGCCGCCCACAACTACCACCCCCTCCCCGTTGTCTTCGCCCGCGCTCAGGGTGTCAATGTCTGGGACCCCGAGGGTCGCCAGTACCTTGACTTCCTCTCCGCTTACAGCGCTGTCAACCAGGGCCACTGCCACCCTGAACTTGTCAAGGCTTTGACAGAGCAGGCCAGTCGACTCACTCTGAGCTCCAGAGCTTTCTACAATGACGTCTTCCCCAAGTGGGCCGAGAAGGTCCGCAGCGTCTTTGGCTACGACATGGTCCTTCCCATGTGCACTGGCGCCGAGGCTGTCGAAACTGCCATCAAGGTTGCCCGTAAGTGGGCATACAAGACAAAGGGCGTTCCCCAAGACAAGGCCTGGGTCTTTGGTGTGGAGAACAACTTCCACGGTCGAACGGTAAGTTCTTGGTTCTACATGAGAAATTGGAAAAGAAAGGAATTGGCCGCGCGAAAAATGAGATGCTAATACACGTTTTCTGCCTTGCAGATGGCCGCAATCACTCTTTCGGTAGACCCCGAATCAAGGGCCAACTATGGTCCCTATGTTCCCAACATTGGTGCTCACAACCCAACAACGGGCAAGCCTATTCGATACAACAACATTGCTGACCTGGAGGAGCTCCTCGAGGCCCACGGCAAGGAGACCGCCGCCTTTATCTGTGAGCCCATCCAGGGCGAAGCTGGAGTCGTCGTCCCCGACGAGGGCTACCTCGCCCAGGTCCAGGCGCTCTGCAAGAAGCACAATGTCCTTTTCATCTGCGACGAGATCCAGACCGGAATCGGCCGAACTGGCCGTATGCTCTGCTCCCAGTGGGCTGAGATCAAGCCCGACATCATCACCCTGGGCAAGGCCATCTCCGGTGGTCTGTACCCCGTGAGCTGCATTCTCAGCAGCAAGGAGATCATGCTGGTTGTTGAGCCTGGCACTCACGGTTCCACCTACGGTGGCAACCCCTTGGGCTGTGCCGTATCTATTCGCGCGCTCGAGATTATGGAAGAGGAAGATTTGACTGCCAAGGCTGAACGGCTGGGCAACATCTTCCGTGACAGCCTGGCCGCTCTCAACTCACCCATCCTCAAGGTTATCCGAGGCAAGGGTCTGCTCAACGCCGTTGTTATTGACGAGTCAGCTGCCAACGGCCGAACCGCTTGGGACCTCTGCCTGCTGTTGAAGAGCAAGGGCCTTCTGGTAAGTACAAAAAATGGTGATGGCTCTACGCATGTCCGGAATGATACTAATACAGTCTTTGTTCACAGGCCAAGCCCACCCACGGTGATATCATTCGATTCGCCCCACCCCTGGTGATCACCGAGGAGGAGCTTCGAAAGGGTATTGCCACCATCACTGAAGCAATCAAGGAGCTTCCTACCGTGAAGAAGGCCGAGGGCCACTAAATGGGTTTCTCTCTCCTATGTACGACGAAATCCAGATGAATCTGAGCGCGAGCTCCGGAGGCACTTGGGATGACTTGGCGTTTTCGTTAATCAACAAAACTCGAAGGACCCCTGCGGACGGGGCCAAGCAACGAGAATGAGATATGAGATACCTGATAGCAAAGTTCGGGAATGGCGTTTTTTTTTGCAAGGGGTCCGGTGACTGATGTTAGTCAATTCGGCTTGGATACCCTGCTGGTAATCAAGGAAATAGTGTTTTAAAGAATTAAAAAAGATATTTCCCCCCCAAGCATCCCATAGTTGCTTGACTCGTGGTGCGCATTGACATCTGGCCCAAGAAAGATAGGATGATAGCCGTGAGGGACAAGAATTATGGTGATAAGGATGACGAGAGAGAGAGAGTGAGTGAGAGAAAGGATGAGTGGAGATACTGGGTCTGGCGTTGGGTATAGCCAACTACCGAGGGAGGAAACTCTCTAGGTTGGGCGTGTAAGTGCAGTTTGTCTAACCGAGACACATGTGATGAGGGGGATGCAGATATAGGATTTGGAAACAAGGCGTCCTAGATGGGGTGCCACGGAGCCGAGAAACCTTTGAGGCGACTAGCGGCTGCACGAACTGCACAATGCTGAATTCATAGCACAGGAGGATTCACGGTGGAGGGTTGCAAAATGGCGGGGAACGCTGAGCGCGCGCGCGCGCACACACACACACACACACACACACACACACGAGCTGGCCTTGGCGGTCGCGGCGAGAGTGTGACGATCTTCACGGCGAGGGAATCAGAGGGTGAGAGCCTCCTTGACGACGACGCAACGGCGGCCTGCAAGCAAGGGTCGTGATTGGGACTATCAAACTCCGGGCTTTGCACTTCCCCTCACTCCACCAAAACAAACCAAAAGAAAAAAGAAAAAAAAGGCGTCAGCTGTGCCGTGCAGAAAGAAGGAGCCAGTGGGCAGCTGGGATAGGTTGAGAAGGCAACACAAGAGGGGGGTGGAAAAATTAAAAAGGGAAAAAGAAGGGTATTATTCTCGAGGCACCAAACCAAAGACAGAGGGAGGGAACGGACCTTTCAGGTTGCTGGTGGCGGGATGAGTTGTCAATCTGGTGGCGGCTGCTGCCAACAAGGGGCAAGGATCAGGGTGGCCTCAAGGGAGAAAGAGAGAGAGATCCGAGATGCGTGCACGCGTATTTGCATGTGTAAGTGGTCGCGAGCGGGCTTTTTCTGGGGGGTCCAGCCGAAGATTGAAGTCCTGTGAGAGGCACGCAGAGGCACGGAGCCCGGCGGGTGATTGGTGGAGATGCACGGGCGGTTTTAGTTGGTTGGGCGGCAGGCAGGTCAGCTTTCCCGGCGGCGGCGGGAGCGGAGGATAGTGGGTTCGGTGTCTATTTCCGCTGGGGGGGACCCATCATGATGATGGGGATGAGGATCAGCCAGAGGTGAGTGAACAGAGAAAAAAAAAAAAAAAGAACAATGCGACGGCAGACGGCAAGCGATCCGGGTTTCTGCAGGGTGCACCTTTTGGTTGCGGTGTGGCGTGGTCGTTTGGTATGGACGAGGCCTCGGCCGGGCCAGGTTAGTGGTGACATCCAGGTCGCAGCCCGGGCGAGGCGCGGGCATCAGATAATGGATATGGATTGGATGGCCGCACCCAAAGAACGAATCACCAACCGCCGGAGGAATCGTACGTTCCCGTCAGAGACATGTCTTTTTTGTGCTCGCCGAAACGGGAAAAGATGGGTAAATGTGGCTTGCGGTGTCTACACGAGAGGAGGGAGGTAGGAGAGAAGGATGGTGGTTGCGAGTGTCACCGTCAAACATAGGTTGTGCTTGTGGTGCTTGTGCGTCTTGTTTACAATGTATTGATACTTTTTTTGTCTTATGTATTTTGCTCCCTTTCCCGGATAAACCCCATGCTCTGTGGGTTTTGTTTGAGGAACGGTGACGCCATCCCCGTGCGGGTGCCCGCCGCCGGGCTCGATGCCCGATGAGATGAAAAGATGCGAGGCGACAATCGGGTGGATGCATGGTCCAATGAGTCAAAGCGAGACATGCGTAGGTTGCAGTCGCCACGGCCGTGTGTGTGGGGAAAAAAGATGAGAGAGAGGATGCACGCCAGAGGTAAACGGACGCAGAGCTCGCTGAGCCGAGAAAAGAAAAAGAAAGGAAAAGCGCACATGAGTGAGACATGATCCGGGGAAAAGGCACCAGGCGAGATACGTGGACGATCATCCCGTGTTACGGCGGCTTGGCTAGCTCGCGCCGAGCATGACTAGTCACATCAGAGCCAAAGCAGAGAGATAATGTCTTGAATCGATTCATCGCATAGCACCGTTTCTTATTCCGGGTGGGCTCAGTGTCAGATCCTTATTGTCCGAATGTCAATTCTCACTCGATCCTGCCCGTGGTTTGCTTTCTTCTTCTCGCTCCTCTCTCGCCAACGCAAATTCCATCAAACTCACAGAGGGAGATAGAATAAAAACTAATTAAAAGAAAAAAAAAGTAGCACACGTGGTCAGGGTCAATTGGGGCCATCACCTGATAGCTATCACGACCAATGGGCTTTGGACGACCGGCTATTGGATGTATGCAGAAGCGGTCTCGGTGCTTTTATGAAAATGGCACTATTGTCCATGTAATGTAATGCAATGCCTGGAGCAGCAAGAGGATATGTGAGAGCGGGCATTAGATAGGGAGGGAGGGGAGAATGCTTATCAGAGGAATCCCTTTTCTGTTCCTCGGCAATTATGGGGTTTAGCTTTGTCCCCGGAGATGGTTGTTTTGGGCCATGAGGGATGATGGGGGAGGCACACGACTAAGACATTGTGGGGTTGGCGTTGCGCCATGGTGGTTGGACAAGTGAGACAAAAGTCTAGATAAGCCCTCTTCTGGCTGTGCCCACTGATACCACGATAGGATAAGACTGATTTCGATATGTCCCGGGACGGCTCTTTTCATGGCCTTTTTCATATGCAAATCAAACATTGCTATTCTATCGAGGGGACAGAGGCGGGTGAAGGGCAATGCCCTCAAAGCTAGAACAGACAGCCATTCCGAAAACCGCCGCTGCCGTGTCTGGCTCTTATCTCAAAGCCCAGGGCCATCGTAGGTTGGTATACGGCACGGCACACGCACAGAAGAGGGAGGTGCCGACGACCCAAGGACTGGGCTTTGTGTGGCCTTTCTTCTTCCCGCATCCAGTCTAAACCGGTATCAAGAGTTGGTTTCACAAAAGGGGGGTCGAAGGGAGGGAGGGTGGACGGGTTGCATCGATCTAAGGTGTTGGCACAAGGTGGCATTGAGGATGGTTCAATCAAATCATACCGACACACGTATTCGCTGCCGGTCGCGCGCCTCTAAGAAAGAAAGAGAAGGGGAAAAGCGCAGCTCCAAAAAGAGGTGAGTCGTCGACGTTCTTAGTGTTGCATTGCGGAGTGCCAGGCAAGATGAGATGATGGCCATGACGACAATTGTGACCATCAATGACGGGGGATCTCAGTCCACCATCGTTTAAAAGACTGCAAACGGCACGCGCCTAGACTGGCTGGATGCAAGGCAACAGAGTCGCAGTAAAAACTCATGTAACCCGTGTGATACCTCCAAGGCGAAGGATTTACACAGCTGCTATGGCGCCACCATCTTGTTCACAAAGAGAGCATTCCTCTCTCTCGGGAGAGAGGAGGTTGGTAGTTTTCTTCATGTCATGACGATGACGTTGCAGGGTCGTCAGGAAGCCATCGATGCCTGGTTGGCGCGACTAGGGTTGAATGCAGGTGCCAACTCTGATTCTCTCTCTCATCCTTTTATCCATTTTCCTTTAGCCTGGAGTTCGTGATTTACTCATGGCGACCTCACCGAAGCTCCAATTGTCAAGTCATGTCCTTGCATCGTCCCCCTGTCTCGCATCGTCTCAGCTTATCCCGATGACCACCAAGGGTCTGGACCTGCACACGCCCACCATCTTGCCCCGTTTTGGTTCGACTCTCTGCTTGCACTCTTGCTCACACGCGCGCACGCAGTGCGGCTGGCCGTATTCATGTATGTACAACTGTGCGTGTACGCCCACACAAAGTTCCCTGCCCTGCTGCATCTGCCGTCGCCATTTTGGGGAACCCGCTGGGTCCGTTTGTGCTCCCTGGTCTGGCCTGCAAAAGGGAAGATGGGGGCTTGCGGCGATCGGGACATGAGTGGGCCGGCCGCTTGCCGGCGAGCGCAGGCGGACCATGGGCGCCATGATGCATGGTAGGTAGATACCAGGGCGATAACGCCGGGTACTTGGTTGCGCGTGTGCCTTTGGCGCATTTTACAACAGTGGCGTTCCTCGGCTGTGCTCTTGTCTCGCTGCCTCGCTCATTCCGCCATAGATGTGCTTGTAGATCAATGTGTCACCCGTGGCTGCGAGGTCCCAAGTCTCACCGTGCCTTGAAAGTCTAAAGCCAAGAAGAGCCGGATGCTCACTCACTGTATTCTGGCGTGCTCCGTGGCGAGCGAGGTCGTGTCTGCTGACGCCATCGACACTGTCCCGTTGGTTCAGTCTTGGCCGCCTCCCCGTGACTGCCAGAGCCTTGACCTCAGGAGGACCCGAGATTTCGCCATCGGGAAGCTCAACACGTCGTTCATGCAGACCCCAGGGAGAGGAAAAAGAAAGACGACATGTCGCTCGGGCGGTGTCCTATCCGCTCACCAATTTCTCAGCCTATTTTGTCGGTAGCCGCCGCAAGAATAGAAATTGGGCCAAGAGGGAAATTGTGGAAACCCCAACTGTACTATGTAAGTCAACCACACCATGGGGCCAACGATAAGCGCTGGGCTGGGCCTCTGTCACGACGAACCACCTGCACCCCATGATTGTGGCCGGGCCGGTCTGGTGGGTTTTGGGGGTCTATCTGTCTTGTCGGGAAAACATGTCGATTTGGAACAAACAGGACGGACGATCCGTGGCCCGTCCAGCCCGGCTTGGCTCGTGGCTGACGACATAGTTTGGTAGGTTCAAGCGTGAAACGAAACGCTCACACAAACAAACCCTGGTAGGAGGGCGACGACTCTGGCATAGTCGGCCCAGTGGACCAAAAAAAAGTGTACATACGGACCATGCCCATGCAGCTGAGGGGGGCGGGATCGAGCCATAAAGCCAGCTCTTTCCGCTAGCTTCAAGCACATTGCTTTGCCTTGCGTGCCTGAGGCGAGGCGTGGTGAGGTAAGGCGAGTTTGACCTGTGTGGGGATCATGGGGAATGGGCGGCGCAGTCGCCCAAGCAAGTGACAGTAGACCACAGCGCCGTACTGGGGCCACGGTAGGACTGCCGGTACGTAACTTGTTCAGTCTCGTCGTCCATCCAGGTCAAAGGTTTGAACGAGGTGTGGTGGGGCGGCTCTGCGCGTCGCTGGGTGCTGGGTGTTGTCAGGACGGGACTCCCAGTCTGATGGGTGGGAGCATCGAATTGGGGTGGGTGACGGTGACACTCGGTGATGTGTTTGGCTATGTATGACCCTTGTGGTGACTCTCGTTTCTCTCCCTCTCCTCCTTCTCTTCCCCGGATGTGACTGATTGACCGAGTCCTGCATATAGCGAGGCTGGAAAGCTATGTCGGCTAACGAGGCACGGCCTTTGGACGGACTAGGTTGTGAACGGCAGAACAGGCAGAAAGGACAACGGTTGTCGAGGCATCGAGATAGGCAATGCACCGTGCATACCATGTATGAACTGGAAAGTGTGACCGACAACCCTCCGCTGACCGGAGCGTCCGAGCCGTTTGGGCCTCGCACAACAACACAGAAGCAAACTCAAGCGAACTGACTTTTGTTGGGGAAGGAGACTGCTAGTGCTCTCCTCTGGCTCTGCTCCTTGTGTCGAATCCTGCTCCCTTGGGCGAGGAAAGGCGATCACGAGTTCACATCAAATGTCCTCTGCCCAGTCAGTGATCGGTGCCCCATGCCTTGTCGTGGGGGGGAGAGAGCGAGGTATGGCATGGCATGGCCTGGACGTGAGATCCCCTGCGTCAGTGCGTCAGGTGGTTGCGCGTGGTCTGCGGCCTGTCTAAGAAGTACCTGATGATTGAGTGAGGCTGCCACGCAGGCTCTAGGTACATGCAGCCAGCACCCAGCACAGAGCACCCTTTGTCCCCACCCCCCAAGCCCTCCCAAGCCCCCCTGCCCGCTGGCCACCACTCACTCTCAAAGGCCCAAGACAGCAGCGATTGCGGTAGTTGAGCAGACTAATAAGGTAGCTTAGCTCCCCTGTGCGCGCGAGGGTCCCCCCCAAGTTGCGCAGAGTGGGTATCCCACAAGGTACCTTGTCGGGCCCAGGCTTTGAAGTACCGACTCCACGGCAGTCGCTGCCCCGAGATACTTGTGGCCTATGTCACCCTTCCGGATACCCACTCACACTCGCATCCCCAATCCATGCTCCACGCCCACCCTCCATCTGCCTGCTGCTGGCTCTCTTCTAGAAACCAGGCCGCACAGCTTGACCTAGACCTACCTTGCTGTACCATACGTACAAGCACGCCTTGCATTCTCACGCTCTCTCTCACCTTTTGCGAGTCCTGCGCTTGCATCTTGCATCTTGCATCTTGTCTCTTCTCTCCTCCACCGTCCTCGTGCAACAGCATTCTTCTTCCTCTTCCTCCTCCATATCTCCCATCTCCATTATTCCATCTCTCTTTTTTATCCCCCTCCACCCCCCCTCCAGCATCCTTCGCCATCACCACCACTTTCGTCCCTTCTAGCCTTCGCTTTTGATTCCCCACCACTTGTCCCTCTTTTTAGTCCCGCCGTCCGTTGCCGCTCCCGCTCAATCGTGACGCAACTTCTGCTACCACGGCCAACCCAGCAGAACCCAACACACAACACACCCCCTCCCCTATCTCGAGCTACAGTACCTTGCGTACACAGATACGACGCCACCAGGGCCCAGCTTCGTCGACGTCTCCTGAGCCACCGCTCTTCCTCCTCCTTTTAATTGCTCTGCATCGCCCTGACTCGCTGTCGCCGTTGATCGACTTCCCAGACCACCTCCGGCCCGGGCCTCCCAAACAACAAGAGGTCCCTCCTCCGATTGCGCTCTCGCCTTCAACGGCCGCTTCGTATCTTGGGCGGCGCCAACGCCCTCCAGCACGCCTTGTTGTGTTAGTCACCTGTCCACCGGTCACCTCTCGACCATCCACACCCCCCCAATCCCCATCCCATTCCACGAGCTTGGCCTGGTCCATCGTCTTCTAGCCCACCTCTTCGCTTCCCGAGCCTTCGTTTGTAATCCCATCCCCCGATTGCCGTCATACATACACAGTCTTTATACTGTCGCTTTTCGTCACTCATTCATTCACTCATCCGTCTTCTCGACATTACCCCATCCTCTCTCTCTCATCGCTGCGGATCCTTGCTCCATCCTCATCGCCGTTCTCGACATCGTCGACCTTTCATCTGCTGACACTTGTGCCTCGTCCCCAGGCGCGCACTAGCAGGTCCACTCTCGAATACCCGCCGCTGAGCCTCGGCCAACCCGTACTTCCCATCCTCACCGACTGCTTGTCTCCTCAACAGTCAAACATCTGAACCGCCCTCGCTGTGCCTCGACCTGTGCCTTGTGCTCCCGCTGCTACCCCTCCACCTTATCTATTCCTCTTGCTCTCTCTACGACCTTCGCGACCACTCACCAACTCCATCGATTACATGACGACTCCATCTGCGGCCGACGTCTTTCGAATCTTCTAGGCCCTAGGGCTATAATCCGTTCCGACTGCCTTCCTGCCGTCGACAACTACACCAGGAAGCCATGGCGGGTCAACCGGAGGCGTCCGCCTCCTCGAGCTCCAGGAAGTCGGGAGGACGATCTGTGGGACAGTTCAATATTGGGTCTGAGATTGGAAAGGGCAGCTTCGCCCAGGTCTACTTGGGATGGCATAAGGTGCGACCATTCATTCCCCTTCACCCATTCCTCCCCCGCCTTTGTCCCAACGCTGCCACGTCCTTGGTGTCGCCTGCACCGCCAGCTTCTCCACCCTGTGTGCGACAGCTCATGTGCATAATTGACGCCCATGGGCAAGCAACCTCATCGCAAATGGAACCAGTAGCTAACGCGCTTGAATCAGGAGACGAAGGCTGCCGTAGCCATCAAATCTGTCGAGCTTGAACGGCTAAATAAGAAACTTAGAGAGAACCTTTATGGCGAAATCCAAATCCTCAAAACACTGCGTCATCCTCACATCGTCGCCCTCCATGACTGCGTCGAATCCACAACACACATCAACCTCATTATGGAGTACTGCGAGCTTGGTGACCTCTCCTTGTTCATCAAGAAGCGCGATAAGCTTGCAACCCACCCCGCGACCCATGACATGGCCCGCAAGTACCCCAGTGCTCCGAACTCGGGCCTGCACGAGGTCGTCATTCGGCATTTCCTCAAGCAGCTAACCAGTGCCCTCGAGTTCTTGCGAAGCAAGAACTATGTGCATCGCGATGTCAAGCCTCAGAACCTATTGCTGCTTCCTTCTCAGGGATTTCGCGACCACCGAGGTCGCCCCATCATGCAGGCGAGCCAAGATTCCCTTATCCCCATCTCAGGGCTCGCCTCTCTGCCCATGCTGAAGCTCGCCGACTTTGGATTCGCCCGTGTGCTACCCTCGACGTCCCTGGCCGATACCCTTTGCGGATCACCTCTCTACATGGCCCCAGAAATTCTTCGATATGAACGATACGACGCCAAAGCGGATTTGTGGTCTGTCGGTACTGTCCTGTACGAAATGGCCACCGGCCGCCCTCCCTTCCGGGCCAGAAACCATGTGGAGCTGCTGCGAAAGATCGAGGCTGCCGAGGATGTAATCAAGTTCCCGAGGGAAGTTACTATTAGTGCAGATCTCAAGGCACTCATCCGAAGCTTGCTAAAGCGGAGCCCCGTCGAGCGACTAAGCTTTGAGAACTTCTTTGCGCACCATGTCGTCACAAGCGATATCCCTGGCCTAGTAGAGGATGACATCCCCAAACCCCCCAAGCAAGAGACCCGCGAACTCCGAACCATTCCTCAGGGCGAGACGCTGCCGGCGTCGCCTCGCCTCAGGCGGCTTTCCGGAAATGAATCACCAAGGGAAGGGGGAAGCGCACGATCCCCCCGGGAAGGTCACCCCCGGTCGCCCCGGTCGCCCCAGACCGGAAGCCCCGGCGACGGCCGATATCATCGGCAATCCGTGGATGGACACCGAATGGGAAACTCTCCTCGAGAGGTCGGTGAAGGCCTTGGGATCCGTCGCCCCCCTTCTCAACATGCGGCATCACTCCCCACACAACACCGGTTTCCCGAGCGACTGAACTCGCGAGACAACGTCTCACCCCCTGGGTCCCTCCTAAATGAAACACGAAGAGCTCGAACCAGCAGCAAACCTCTAACGGAGAAGGAAAAGGCAGCCCAGGATGTGGCGTTGGAGAGGGAATACGTTGTTGTTGAAAAACAGCATGTCGAGGTAAATGCTCTAGCTGACGAGCTAGCCGCGAACGAGCAATACGGTGCTCAGAACGGTCCGTCCCAACGATCAGGAGCCCTTACTCGACGACACACCCAAGCAACCCCAGGTGCCACAGGCCCAATCCCCACGCCATCATCACGGACAGCCATAGTGGCTCAGCGACACGACCGGCGATCCTCGTACGACAAGGCTGCATTTTCTGCAAGTCCTAGTTCAGCCTCCAGTGCCATTTCAAAGGCTATCCAGGATGCCAGCTTGCGTCTGTTTGGCTTCAAGGTTCCTCCTCTACGAGGAAGCGCCAAGGGCCAATCACCACCTCTGTACCAACCCTTCCCTGCTTATCCCACTCCCTCCCCTACTGCCGGCCTCCTCGGTGACGGAAAGCATGCTCAGAGCAACGATGAGGATGCGCGCGCGGCACAGGCTATCGAAGATTTGGCTACTAGGAGCGATTGTGTCTACGGATTCGCCGAAGTCAAATACAAGCAGCTTGTTCCCATGGCGCCATCCGCGGATCACGGGCTAGGCGGTGTTGAAGCTGAACAGATGACGCCAGAAGAAGACGGGCTGACGGTGGAAGCCGTCGTCTCCCTGTCAGAGGAGGCACTGGTTCTGTATGTCAAGTCCCTTACTCTACTTGCGAGAGCAATGGATATTGCAAGCCTCTGGTGGTCCAAGAAAAGCCGAGCAGAGGCTTCCAGTGGAGTGGCGGCGGCCGTTGCCCAATCAGTTGTCCAGCGGATCAATGCCGTTGTGCAATGGGTCAGGCAGCGTTTCAATGAAGTTTTGGAGAAGTCGGAGGTGGTTCGGCTGAAGCTTATCGAGGCGCAGAAGCAGCTGCCAGATGACCACCCCAGCCATCCCTCAAACCATGGCACCGAGTCTATCGCTTCATCAGCAGGATCTGGAGTGAAGCAGGTTTATCTCACGCCAGGTATTAGCGCTGAGAAACTCATGTATGACCGTGCCCTGGAAATGAGCCGCGCAGCGGCCATTGATGAGGTGACCAACGACAACCTGCCCGGTTGCGAAATCTCGTACGTTACGGCCATTCGAATGCTGGAGGCTGTGCTCGACAGCGACGAGGAAGGGCATGGCGACAAGAGGAAGCTGGCTTCAGGAAAGGAAGCTGACAAGGAAGCCGCCAAAGACACGAGCGGCGATCTTGACAGCGATGAAGAGGCTCACGTCCGAAAGAGTAAGTGGATTCTTTTCTCGGCATCAAGCAAAGACAACTACTAACGTTGCACTAGTGATCAAAATGATCACGGGCAGACTGGCTGCTGTCCGCAAAAAGCAACAGATGATTGCTGACGCCAACAGCAAGGCTCAGTACATTCAGCATACAGCGCGTAGACGAAGCGGCGACGTGACGCCACGCAGCGTTCCCTCACATGCGTCGTCGTGATTTCAGCAACACAGGTCTCCAGTGCCACACATACGATGTGACGATAGCTATACTTAACCTTCTGCAAAGCCCCACGGCTTTTCTGTTTTTATTTGCTACCTCATTTGGGTTCTCACGGCGTCAGGGGAATTCTGGCCCGCGGCTCACAGGAGCTGGCCCGCAGATTGTCACCAAGTTTAAGAAGCGGGCGTTATTAGGACCATGACACATTTGGGCAAATCAACTCATTGGTCGGCGTTTTATTTCGGATTTTTTGTTTTTGCCTTCATCTTCATACTGTTCATTCCTTTTGGGTTCCGGCCACGGGTATTGGAATGGCAGCTTTCATACCACTCATGGGTTGTTCTTGGAGTTGGCCAAATGGTCCACGGTGGACATGGGGCAACGAAAGCGTGCTTAGATTTCTTTTTCTTTTTCGGGAGCTTAAGGGCAAGGTGGGAAAGGTACGGGAAAGGCTTGGCAGAGTGTAGTATTAGGATGAGAAAGGGGGAAATGTTCGGTTTTTTCGGCCAGTTCACAAACTGCACAAGCACACTGTCATGTCACGCAAACAAAGATGTAGCTAGCTGAAATAGTTTGGACAAATGACATGTCAAGGTTCAAAGCCGATTATTTTTTAGCCCACTAGCAGCAGTGTAAGTGTAACACAGTGATGGGCTGAGGCCTAGCTCAAAGATTGTTTGTGACACCAGTGTTCCTTTGTTGTATGATGAACGCAATAATGGCTGCCCGGTCAGTCGCAAAGGGGGCAAACAAGCCCCGTTCAAGGAAAGCTGCCCACCGTTCTCTTGATTTAACATTCGATCCCAAGGGTCAAAGAACCGTCACGCATGTTTGTCAACCCATTTGGGAATTTATACACTTGTATATGTCGTCGACTTTTCCCACATCGTCATGAACATGCATCATGGCAAATGATCCCGTGAGCTCTTTGCACAACGTCGAGGAAGCAGACGATATCAATAGCAAGCCTGAGCCCCACCCTCTCCTCAAAGCCGTCTCGGACCTTGCAGCCCGGCGCAAGGCGCTGCTCGAGTCTCAGGAGGAGGAACACCTGGCGATGCTCGAGGAGCTCAAGCCGGAGCTGCAGAGGGTCTTCTGGGAAACGTGGAATGAGGCGGCACAGAGCCGTCGAGAGGCCATGCGCGAGGCCCATGCTGAAGAGCGCATCCGCAGACTTCAGGAGTACTTCAAACAGGAACGCATGCAGCCGCGGGGGCTCGACCAGCTCTCGGACGAGGAGCTCGGGGGTGAGATCGACCACGTCATCGACCAGGAGCGCAAGCGGAGCAACTTTGACACGCTGCCGGGGGAGAGCGAGAGATCGTGGCGCGAGAGGATGGAGGTGCTGCACTACAAGGTGGAATACGTGGGATACATGCTGTACATGCGGCAGCTGGACACAAAGGTGCGCTACGTCGAGGGGTTCCCGGCCAACGTGCTCGCCGTGCACCCCAAGTTCATGCCCCCGAGCCGAGCTGAGTCTTCGCGCGTGGGTAAGTGTCTTCAGTGCCGGGCCAAGCGCATGAAGTGCTCCCACGTGGTTCACGTCAAGTACATCGACAAGTCGGTCGAGGAGTGCACGCGGTGCCGCCGCTCCAAGGAGCCATGCATCGTCAAGCGGCGCCCGGGGGATAAAGATGTTCCCATATCGTACGACTGGGCACTTGCCAGCCGCCGAGATGATCACAGCCGCGCCGCAAGGGCAGAGTTCGAGGAGCTTAGCGACAAGCTCTGGGCGATGCGGTACCGGGATGGGAGGATCATGCCGATGCCGTCGTGGCACGAGAACGACTGCGCCGAGAATGCGAGGGACCAGGAATTCGAGCCCAAGACGTGGCAGAGTGTATTGGAAGGACAGCCAGCCAAGTGGGCGTTCTCGCAGGGGAGGTCAAGACAGATCATACTTGCTTAGGAGGTTGTAAAGCCGAAAAGGGGGTAATTAATTGTGTTTCGAATTTGTAGAAGTCAGTAACCGTTCTGTCAAAAAAGAAAAAGCCCATAATCCACCATTCATTGCACAATTCCCTGGTCATCAAATCACTTGAAACAAGCCTCATCATTCAAACACCATTCCTTTTCTCCATGCTGCCCATGCTTCCCATGACTAGCAATCCTTGAGCGTCATGAAAGCTGTCCCATCTTTCCAGCGCCAAATTTAGTCTCAATGAAACTCTCTAACAGAAATCTTTTTACTTGAGCTTTACCTGTGGCATACGTTTCTCATCAGCGATGTGAAGCTTTACGCGGCGGGTATGCTTATGCATCTTGGGAGGCTCCGGGGCAATTGATAGCTGCGCTGCACCCGAGGGGGTTTCAGGGATAGCCGCGCTCGAGTCTACAAGAAATTTTCGATCAGATCTTTCCAGTTCGCGAAGAATCTGTTTTCGATGATCCCGATCGGATCTGGGTGGCTTAAGATGTCTATCAAGGCCAGGTAGGGGGTGCAGACCATCATCACGAATCCGGACTCTTGGGGTTTTATTTCGAGTGATTCGGAACTTTGGTTTGGCGGGATGTTTTGGTTTAATAAATTCGTTGCAAGGGAGCTGTACACTCTTCCCAACCTGTTCTTCTTGTAAGCCATCCACCGCCATCGGATTGGTTGGCGAGCCTAGGCTTGTAGTTGGACAGTCGGACATCGCAGTGTTCTCTTTGTGATCTTCGCCCATGGACTCGGTAGCCTGTTCTTTCTCTAAAGGGTTGCCGATATGTTTGGTCGGCGTTGTCAATTTTGACGACTTAGCTTCAGTCGCAAAATATTGACTGCATCGCAACGCAGTATCTTTTCCCGGGTGCGGGTCGCTCTTTAGGCTGGGGAGTTCCCATGGCATCGACTTGAACTCATGATGTGGCTTCCAGTCTAAAAGTATATTTGCATCCAGTCTTTGAAAGAACTTCAGGTGCTCTTCAGGTGTGCACAACCAATCATGACGTGCTGCGTCAAGGGCAGTCGCCCTCTCTGTAGGTGTGATCTGCAAACAGTCCCATATAAACCTCTTTCCATTTGTCGATGGCTTATTCGCGTTGTTTGCAAAAGCTTCACGGATATGCTTTAAAATTTCCATCTGGCCCATTCGGTTAATATCTTGAATCATGGCACCGGAACCAGATGTCATGATAGAAAATGTCACAATTCCCAGAGACCACATATCAACAGCCGATGTGTGGGTTTGAGGGCTTGCGAGGAACTCACTGAAATTTATTAGCTTCATTAATTTCTTATACTTATAAAATATCAGGGCACGTACGGCGCTTGGTAGTTCAGAGTTCCAGCGTTGGTGACCATTCTACTCCGCTTGGGGACTGCGGAATTCCCAAAGTCAGCCAGCATGACGCGATGGCAAGCAAGCTTCGGCGAGTATGCCAAAAGAATATTCTCAGGCTTCAGATCGCGGTGCACGATTCCTTTATCATGAAGATACCCAAGGCCTCGGACTACTTGTCGAACAATAATTCGACAGTCAAACTCCCCAACAATGCCTTGGCGATAGATAAACGACATCAAGTCGCCTCCTGATGCTAGTTCCGTAAAGGTATATCTAATACATTTTATTAGATTTCAGTATCTTTAATCAACAATTAATGACAGACAGTGTATGTGGGGAACTGATAGTGTCAACATAAGGCAGAACATTAGGCTATCAAACAGTCAGCTCCATCAAATTTCCATTCACCTGTTTGAGCTTACATGTTGCAATTGCCGCAAAATGTCAGCTTCTTGGAACTTTTTTTGTATTTGCCTGCGACTGTTCTTCCCGTGCAGCCGATCCAAATTGACTATCTTACACACCAGCTGCTTCTTGGCCACAACGTCGACGGCTAAATGGATAGAAGCCTCGGCACCCTGTCCGAGACATCGGTTCGTCAACAGATATCTATCAGAAAAAAGCTTCTAGAGTCAGAATGGTCACATCATGTAGCATCCGCCGTACCTTGCATTCGTCGGCTTGGAGGTTATCCAGCTCCTGGCGAGGCGGTGATCTGGATTGGACGACAACAAAAGCCCAATGAGGGCGTATTTCAATGACATCACCATCTTGCACCAAATACCCTGGGCATAATTGGGGTCCTCTACCAATAATTTCGCCGTTAACATAGGTCCCATTGGCTGACTTTCGATCGCGGACGTAAACGAAGTTGATGGTTGGCTCGTAAACCACAACATAGATCTCGCAGTGGTTCCGCGAAACGTGGAAATCAGCGTCATCATCAATTGCAAGAGTACTGTCACTGTAAGCTCTTGTGAAGAAGAAAAATCACATATCATGTACTTTGATCCTGGGTTTCTTCCAATCTTGAAAATCTCTCTGTCCCAAATGGGGAACAATTCTACATTGTCAGTCAATGGAGCCACTCAGAAGTGGAGCATGAGGGCAAGATTCTGTGTGCGATGAGGGTTCACGAAAATGCCTACGCTGAGATTGGTTTTCGCTGCGGTTGTCGATGAGACTGAGATATGCTGCCGGTGCTTCATTTGGCGCCCCTAGTGTCGCTTCTTCAGTTTCCATGTTGGATCTTACTGCAGATCGCCGTGTAAGTGGTTGCCAGTTAGTCGCATGAACAGTAGCAGTGTAGCAGTCGTGCGCAAAGCGCAGAGACAATTTTTGTAATACCCTGACGTGTCTGTAATGAATACGTCGTCAAATCTCCATCCGTCTATCATTATGTATCGTTTTAGAGATCAATCTGCCCAGTCAGGCCATCATCCTAGTTCCTGCCACTCGAACGACAGCTGCCAAACAGTGTCAAATACAGTGCTAAGTCCAGAGCACTGTGTAAAATGTCACGTGAATCGTGGGGGTTGTGTGCCCTAGCTATGACCTTGCTTAAGCTCTAGAAATTCCCCCTCCATTCTCGAGTTGTTCCTCATCCAAACACTTCTCATCCACGAACAAGTGAGCACCCCCCCTCTCCTGGTACGACGACGGCAAAGGCTCTTCAAAACGAGAATGCTGCGCACATGCTTGTTGTCGCGATTGGCCTTTTGCCCACGGGCACAGCAAAACCAAGCAGTTGCTAACATCGCGTGACAGATTCGAAGATGAGAGCCAAGTGGAGAAAGAAGAGAGTTCGCCGCCTCAAGCGCAAGAGAAGAAAGATGCGCGCTCGCTCGTACGTATAATTAATGCATCAATTTCGTTGCCGCTGCTAACATTGATGCGCCAGGAAATAAACAACTCGCCCCAACCCCGACTCGACTCATCTGACATGATGTTACGATTTCACACGCCTGAACCACGTCTATGACGCCAGTGCTGGGCACTCGCTATTTCGATGCCATACGATCTCCCACTGGGGGTTTGACTTTTGGAACCACGTCAGGTGGCTGAACCCCGCACACGATCGGCTCTTAGTGGTCACATGGGATATCATGATGGATGGGATTTGGCAATTGGACGGTCGGGAAAAGGACGGTGTTTATTTGGAACGCTACCAGTGAGGCACCACATCAACGGCGCTCTCGTAACTGGAATAGCACGCTGCTAGAAAACAAAAATGCAGAACTGCCTTCGGGCCAACATTTGTGTGTGCACCGTGCCCTGTGATGTCTTAGCGAGAGTGGGGGAACTGTTCCAACGCCAAGCGCCGTAGTTTCGGCCCGCCAATGACGTACATGAAAAGCGCGACACGAAAGAATGCGAATGCTGATGTTCCCCAGACATAAATCTAAGCGAGCATCGTGCACATCGCATCTGCGGGTCCGGACGAAACAGCGAGAGCCAGAGGTTGGGATTTTGTTATTCGGTTTTGTGGGCTCTCCATGTCGGGTTGATGGGTCACTTGCAACATTGGAATTACCGGACACGGCAAAGCGGGAAATCAACAGGACTTCTATTTTCTATTGTCAATGATTTCGCCAGTGGCAAGTAGCCGAGCTCCCTTCAGCTTGTGCGCGGCCGGCCGCTCCCAGTTGAGTATTGGATTGCCCTTTTTCCTCTCAGCCGCTCTTCTTCGGATCGGCGTCACCATTGTGAACGTTTTCTGCGAGCCGTCCTTGTTCCGGGACTTGAAATCCGTCGGCGCCGGGTCCGACATGACTGGCCAGTCGATGAACTTGGGCGCATCAGTGTAGACATCGACGTACTTGCCCGAGCGCTTCCTGGACCAATCCTTTAGGGCTGAGTAGAACTCGCTCAGCGGGCGATCAAGGGACACATCTGGATGTTTCTTCCAGGTTTTCTGCTCGAGGATATTGAGATCCTGGTCGCCATGCGGAAGGTTGCTCAGGGTCTGGTCGCGCGTAATAATTTCGTACATTGTAAACATGACTCCTTTAACATCATTGCGGTCTTCAGAATACAGGCGCGTTTTCAAGGGATTCCCTTTGGGAGGATACAGTCCGATCCGAGCCGCGTAGTTGAAGTCGAACAGGACGAGAGAATCCGTCTTCTCATCTATGAGAAGATTTCGCGGCGCAATGTCCTGGTGGGAAATGCCGTATTTGAGGTTGAGTTCATCTACAACGCCCAGAAGCTGCCGAAGCCACTTGATCTTGAACGGACGCGACGGGTTTTCCTCCACTGTGCCCCCAGGTATGTACTTGACTGTGAACCCGATAAAACGGCCTGTCAACTCCTCTACCACCACTTTGTCAAACGGGATGAGGTTTGCGTGCTTGGGAAGACGGATCAAAATGTTCATCTCGTCCCATACCCAATTCATAACTGGGGCAAGGTAGTAGTATTTGAAAACAACCTATCCCTGTTAGTCGGAAGAAGTGGACAGGTGCTTGGGGTGTGTCCCAAACCTTCTTTTCAATATTCTTCGTCTGCGGGGGGTACGTAACGAGATCGACATCGGGACCGAATCGATCCAGCTCCTCCAGTTGTGACCGCGCTATGGTCTGGAGCTTGTCGATCCCTTGGATCTCATTGACGGATGGATAATAGATGCAATAAGTGTCGTCGTCTTTTGGATCCGTCGAGGTTGATATCACATCGCCTTTGGGAGAAAAGTAAACTTGAACGGCATCCGAGGGTATCTTTTCCAGATTCTTTCTGAGATATCCAACCGCGGTCTTGTCAGTCTTCTGCTCCCCGTCCATCTTCACAGAGAGCAGCCGTCTTTGGTCGTTGATAACCACATGCCAAATGCTCGGCCCCCCGGTGCTAATTGCGGCGCTGGGTGTAAAGAACCTTTCATCGTCCCTTATCATGATGGGTCTCTTGGTTGCAGAGGAGAAGGTTGAGTCAGAGGAGCAACTTGGGCCCAAAATGGCGGTGCTGCCCGTGTTGCACCAGTCGAGCACCAGCCGGGGAGCGTCTCAGGAGAGTGAAGATGAGTTTCCTGCCAAAGAAAAAGAAGAGACTGGGGATATAAAGAAGTGCAACACATTTGTAATCTCAGAAGCAGCAAGAGTAAAGGTTGAGTGAATTTGTTTAGTGCATAAGATTCCAATCCGGCTTCAAAACTCACGAAACTTAGCACCTACACGCCCGACACACGCTACGTCCACTGAGATCCACTAAAGCGCCGCTGCACATGAGAGAGTGACGTTGGAGCTGCTGGAAGACAGCCCTGCGGTCGGGTTTGCAGCGCGCAGTTTGGTGGGGTTCCTCTCACCGCCCCGGCTAAACAGCGGTCGCAAGCTTTCTGCCGCCTCCCGTCAAAAAAATTTGGGCAACGGCCCCATCCCACCTCGAGAATTGGCAGCTTTGGCTGGTAACGAAGGACGGCACAATTGACCATGGCCCACGATAGCAACAAGAAGCGCAAGAGGGACGGCGAGTCGGGCGTGAAGCCCAAGAAGAAGGTGGCCATTGATGCGCCCGCGTCCACAGCCACCGTCGCCTCTGTGCTCCGTCCCAAGTTTTGCCCCCCGGTGATAGGTGCGAGCTCGACGATTGAGAATTTCCCCAGCCGCGCAATGCTAATTGATGGACAGCCACCTCTCCCGGGTTCAGCGTGCCCAGCGATATTCCCTTCCACTCCTACACACCAAAGAGCGATGCCAAGTCGAAGTCAAAACAGCCCAAGGCGGCTGGCGAGAAGAACTTTTTACTTCACTCAACGGCGCACCGAAGCTTAGACTACACCGTCAAGACGGAGGGCCCAAGGGGGGTCAAGCCTGCGCTGAATCACTTCGTCGGAATCTATGATCCCAAGACAGGCAAGCTCCAGGTAGTGGAGGCGAAAAAGATGGTGATCCGTGGAGCTGTGCGAGCCAAGCAGGCCCCCGAGGCAGCGGCAGGCGAGCGCGACATGAAACAGGTCCGACCTCATCACCACAAGATACAGTTCATAGAAAATGCTAACCTAGTTCAGAACATGATGGCGCTCAGGACCGACCTGGGACAGACATTCGGTACTAAGAAGGCCAAGAAGGTCATCCAGGAGCGTGTCCTCAATGCGATTGCTCCCCAAAAGAAGCCCGGAGACTCACCAACGAAGATCGACTCCGCGGCTCGTGCAATGCTGGAAACCGTGGGAGAAGTCACTTCCACAATGGCCTCGAGGGAAGAGCTTCAAGCTGTGGTGGACGAGGCCAAGCCTGCTCCCGTGCCCAACCTGGATGCCACCGAAATTCAAGACGTCTATGACCCCAGGAAAATTATCGGTGCCGACATCCTCAACCTGGTGCCTATTCGGGAATGGCAGGAGAAGGCCAAGCACAAGGAAAACATCTCGGTACCATCGCGATTTGTCGCTCCACGAATCAACCCCATTGCCTCAAACAGCGATGCTACCATGCGTCTCCGCGTGCTGAGATACATGACGTTTGTGTTGATCTTCTACCTCAACAGCAAGCCTGGCAAGGTTCGAGGCACCCGGGCGGTACCCCAGCGAGAGAAGCTGCGAGAGATTCTCGCACCGGCACCCGAAGCAGTCATTGAGAACATCCGACGCAAGTTCTCCGACGCAGGCCAAATGCGAAAGTTCCACATTGATCTGCTCATGACTCACTGCTGCGCGTTTGCATGCATTGTGGACAACTTCCAGGTGGACACGCAGAGCTTGAGAGACGACCTGAAGATTGACCAGAAGACGATGAACCAGTACTTCCACGAAATCGGCGGCCGAGTCAAGCCCGTTGTCAATAAGGAACAAAAGACGACTGTGCATGTTGCCAGACTAGCGCTCCCTCTGGATTTCCCCAGGCAGAGGCACATCGCACCAAAGCGACGCTAGAGCCGTGGTTGGGGTTCCGTAGTGCGGGTGAATAGAAGGAGCAAGATATTAGGAAGGGGAATAGATGAATTGAGGCAGTCGGTGCATGTGAAGCTATCCATGTCTCAGTGATGCATGCCTACGGGGTTTTTTATTTGAAGCGGGCTGTTTTTATTAAAGGCTTCCTGTTATCGCGTTCCACGAAGAAGAAACACTGCATGTTCAAAAAATTTAGGTGTCATGGCTACGAGGAGATGGTAGGAAAAGTGAATTGAAGATGGTATGTTTGTTCTTGGCAAAACACGGGTTCTATTGGCCGTCGTTGATGGGTTTTGGAGCTACCAGGGGTCTGGAAGGACGGTTATGTTCCCCGCAACCGACTAGGCCGAGGCATCTCGGTGTGGGAGTGTGGGGAAGCAATCCAGGGTGCGACCAAAGCAGCGCCGCTTTACTTTTTTTGGGCTTGAGACAAGACATGATGTTTGATGGTGATACGAGATATTCCATGGCCACTTCCTTTCACATTTGGCTAGGCTTTATGTGCCACTGTTTCACACGGTATTAATTTGGGTCTGTTCTGGTCCAATCTCTCCAACAGGTGTGCACACCAAAGGTTGTAGAACGAGGAAGAGACCGTTTTGATAATAAGGCGGCAGGCGCACTAAGCCTAGTTTAGCCGGAATCCGCATAGCCTTGGTAATTGCGGAGCTAACCATCCATCCCCAATATCCCATCGTTTGACTTACCCTGGACGATATAAGCCGGAATAGCCTTCATTTTTCAGTCTGATCCCCCTTGCTTTAACTTTCTTCCTTCTTTTATATTTGGTTACATTTCCTGCTCTTGACCGATAACTCGTGCTTGGGGTTTTCGTTTTATCTTTTATTTTTCCAGGGAGTTGTTTTTTAATAACTCGTAGTTGACAAAAGACACAAGTCACCACCATGTCGGTAGAAGCACCCGCTGTCCATCTCGAGTACCTCGGCCGCGTTGCGGTTATCACCATTGACAACGACCGCAAGCTCAACGCCTTATCGCAGGCACAGTACTACGATCTCTCGCAGAAACTGAGGGAGGTTGACACGCACGATGAAGTTTTCATCACTGTTATCCTAGGCAAGGGCCGTTATTTTTCGGCGTAAGTAGTGCCGACTGTTTTGTTGTTTGAGCATTGTTGGCTTCACTATGTTTTTTTTACCCGACATCGTCCCTCGGCTCAATGATGCTTTTGGGGATGCCGGAAATACGAGACTAGTCAGATGAAATATTGCACCGGAGCTGACTGTAAAACCAGGGGAGCCGACGTTTCCATCTCGAGGCAAAACCCTCCTGATGGCCAGGCGCACAAGCACTGGCTCCAGTCGTTTGTGGCTTTTAACCTCAATATCACACACGCCTTTTCGACTCACTCCAAGATCTTGGTCGTGGGCCTCAACGGGCCCGTCATCGGCCTGTCGGCCGCTATTGTGTCATTTGCCGACTTCATCTATGCCGCACCTCACGCCTTCCTGCTTACCCCCTTCTCATCTCTAGGCCTCGTCGCCGAGGGTGGTGCCTCGCGCGCCCTGGTCACGCGCCTCGGCATCGCAAAGGCCAACGAGGCCCTCATCATGAGCCGCCGCCTCCCGGCCGAGGACCTCGAGCGCTGCGGCTACCTGAACGGCATCATCCCGGCTGAAAAGGGCGAAGACGCCAAGTTCCGCGAGCTCCTCCTGAAAGAGGTGGACGAGCGGCTTGGGGAGCATCTCATTGGCGAGAGTCTTTTGGGTATTAAGAAGCTCATCAGGCGGCCAGAGATGGACATTACACACCAGCAGAATGTGCACGAGGTCTTCGCCGGGCTGGAGCGATTCGTCAAGGGTGTCCCCCAGGAGGAGTTCCGTAAGATCGCCAGTGGCGCGAAGCGACACAAGCTATGAAAGGCCGCGATTCGATTATTTATGCGTGTCTTCGGATGTCAGATAAAACGCGGCCATTAATGTATGATTTTATGAGTCAGCGGAAAGAATTGGGGGGGGTCATCAATATCCATCATTACTTCGCTGCTTTTGTGTAAGCCATCTATTTTATCTAGGCTCCCACCATTATGCGAGTAAGCCAAATAGTAGATTAGTTCGTTGCCAAAAGTCATTGGCTGACTTGACAATATGCTGGCGACCTTCTGCATCCTTGAGTTCCACCTGTTCACACAATTTGTCCTCGATATCCTTGAGTCCACCGGTAGTTCCCTCTTTTGCAGGGCCAATGCACCGTTGCAAAAAGATGATGTCAAAGATCCATTGCGTGAAGAGGTCCGAAGCTTGCTCTTTCGTAAGCCCTGAATTCGCCGGCTTCTTCTCTGATTCAACACCCGTCTCTTCGTCTTCACTATCTTCGTCGTCGCTCTCACCTGCTTTTTTGTCGTCTGTCTTCTCATTGGCCACCTCACTCTCCTCATCCTTCTTTTCATCCTTCTTCTTGTCATTAACCCTGGCATCAGCTTCCTTTTGAAGCACCTCCTTCTCCATCGACTCTCGCCACTTCTCACAGAGCTGTTCACTGAGATGCTTCTTCAACACAACCACGGCGGCCGAGGTCCAGAGATCCATACCAGCCTCGGACATACTCAGTGACATGGCTCGGAGGAACTGGAAAGCTTCGGGTGATGGTTGGTTGGGCAATGCTGGCTCGCCTTCCCATAGCGGCCGGCCTATCACTGGGCGATGAGCTAGGCCACTTGTGGCGAATTCATCTATCGCCTTCTTTGACACCGAAACTGCAACCGTGCTATGGAGCGAGGGCACCATCGAAAGACCAAATGATTTGATGGCTGGACGGTGAGGAAGCTGTTGGCGAATATCACGGATGACGCGAATGAAATACATTGCCACGGTGTCGTTTCGAGGTTTGGATGATCGCTCGTCCCAAAGCTTCTGAATCTGCTCCTCGAGTTGTTTGAATGAATTGTCGAGTGTGGTGTCCAACTTGACCTGGAGCATCTGTGGGTCATCTTTGCTGAGTAGCTGTTGTCTCTCCTCGATTGTTTCCTCGTCTTCAATCTCATCAAAGTCGTTATCCCATCGCTGACGCTTGAGCGAATCTACCACCTCTTTCACATCATCAATTACGTGGAACCATGACTTGTAGCAATTGGCCGCCTCGGACACTGCATCGTTGCGACCATATAGCCGTGAGACGACTTCCTGGACGAAGGGTCCGGCTCCACCAACAAGAGCATCCTCGTAGCCCTCTTCATCCCAAATGCTGACGTGCTCGTCGGTGATGCCTTCTTTCCACTGTGAAAGCGTATTTGACACCTCAGAGCCGACCAGACGTAGCATACTGACCTTGTTGTCAAGCACAGCGAGCATGCGGGCATTGATGGCGTCACGCAGATTGTCTTGCATTTCTGAGGGGTCAATGCCCCTGGCTTTACCTCCCTCTCGTATCCATAACTGTAGAACGCTGGTTCGGAGTTCCATGATTAATTTGAACTCCGACATTTGTTCCAATGTCTTCTTTAGGCCCTCCAAAAGCACACCGGATCCTCCATTTGACCAACTCGCGAGCATCTCTCGAGCCTGTGAACCGTCGAGATCTTCATGTCGAATAAAAGGCGTAAAATATTGTATTTCCTCGCCGCACCATTGTTCATAGATGTCTAACCGTAAGCCCTCTAGTTGATTCAGTGCAGGATCCTCTAGCAAGGGATGCTTCTTTAGGCCGGCCAGGGCAGCAGATAGTTTCCCAGGAACTAAAGCCTGAACATCCAGTAGAGTTTTTGTATAGAGGCCGAGGGCTTGAACGACATCTTCTGCGCCAACCTTGCGCCCACGCTCCTCCACATTGAACGCCAAGGCTATTGTTTCACCTCTGACTTTGAGCAGATGTCGTAACACGTCTCTAGCTCCGGAGCTGGTTATCAAGCTATAGGCACAAAGAGCCTTGAGAACGTCGTCTCTTTCCGCTTCGTTGCCCGCTCTTTCGAAAACCTTGTCCACGTTTCTCAGTAATCTCCGGCGCAAGCTACCCAGAGTAGTCTTGGACGTTTCGATGGTGCGGCGGCTTGTTGAATCCGTTGCATCCTCGGTTAGATTGTTGATCAAAAGGCGGCCTAGAACCCATATTTTGGTTGCCAACACTAGCCTGTCGCCCTTCTTCACACTATCACCGAGCCCACCCTTGCCCCTTAGGATGCGTCCGACGAGGAGCACGCAAGCATCCAGGAGCCTCAATCTTGCCGCAATGGAAGCATCCGACTTGTTCACCTTGTCGATAAATGTGGCCAATCCTGTCGCCTTAGCACCAATCACAGTTCTCCCGCAGCGGCCCCCCATTCGGCCCAAAAGCTCCTGAACGTCATCGTTGTCGCCGCGCATTTGGACAATGGTGTCCGCAGTGCCGAGGAGATCGCGGTAGGAGCTGCCAACCTGCGTCCTCAGACGGTTGGATTTTTCTTCGATCTGGACATGGAGGGTTTTGTGAATCGCTCGGATTTGGGGGAGGGTGTGGTTCGCGGAGAAGATCTGGGCGGATGACGCCAGCGTGGACGGGTCGACGTTGGCCATTCTGGCCAGGTTGCTGCTTGGCCTCTCGAGGAGGCGGCGGAAATATGCGAAGGATAAGTGAGCACCTTAGCTGGGAATCTGCAGCGAAAGAAGTGCAGATGCAGGGTTCCGCGCAGAGCTGCTGGTGGGCTGTATATGCGGAGCTTCGGAGGAAGCTATGGGGTGGTCGTTGAGGTAAGTTGTACACAATTCGGCAATGTGGGACAGGACTTTGGCGGGGCGGCGCACGACCCCTGCAGTCTGACGTTTGCACGACTTTCTGGTGCACATGTTAGGATATCGAACAGCTATTGACTGAGCTACGTATCCGTTGAATTGCCAACTGTGATCTGTATACATATGTATTAGTTGTACAAAATAATGATCTGATCGCATAATATTTGAGTTTTCTCCCAAGGCCTTTTGATTTTGCTTTAAATCCCTTCGCTTGTCCACAGTAGTATCTGAACGACTACTCCGATGGATAAGACAAAACCAAAGTCAAAACAGCACTGAAGAGGGAAAGCCCTCCACTGTTAAACAATTGAATGTATTTCATCTTTTAATCTTACTGCGATGTATTTTTTTCTTCTTTTTCATCGACACAGAGCAATAAAGCCAGCGATACGAGGTCAAATCAAGCAATGAACAAGAAACATGTAAACGCCATTAATAAATCCCGTAATAATATATTCAATTCTATAGTCTTGTACTTTTGATGACAGCAGAATTGATACCGGCCAACTCTCCATGGTATCCGCCCTTGGGCTCGCCGCCTTGCCAGGTTGGCTTCATGCTCTTGAGCTTCTTCTGCTTGGCCTCGTACTGCTTTCTCTTCTTCACTCTGGAGTTGCGCACATCCTTGCTCCTCTTCGGTGTTAAACCCTTGTTCTTCTGAATGGCATACGTAATCTTGCGCTTGCCATCCTCGCCAATCTCTTCGTTCTCTACGACACGGTCAGCCTTGCTGGCGGCAGCATAGGCGGCGTATCTGGCGGCCTTTTCATCCTTGTTCTTCTTGGATCTTTGCGCAACCATGTCGTAATATTCGTCTTCATCACCACGGACAGCTTGAGCGGTGGCAGCATCGTCATCGTCACTGTTGTCACCAAGATCTGCACCGAGCTTAGAATCCTTCTTTCCTCGTCGCTCAGCCTCTGCATTGAGTCTGGCCTGACGATCTCTGAGACGCTCACGACGAGGAATATCCATGTCACCTCCAGCGTCACGTCCTGCGCCTGCTCGGCGGTTGGCTTTCTGGACAATCTGGGAAGTGTAAAACTTGAGACTCTTCTTGCGGGCGGCCTTCTCAGCGGCAGTGCGGGCGTCGAGCTCATCCTCTTCGCCAAAGTCTGAGTTGTCGCCATTGTCATCGGTCTGTGTGACCTTCTTCTGCTTCTTGGAGGCTTTGCTGGGGAGGGGTAAGTTGTAGAGATCAGCAACGCTGGCCTCTCCGGCCTTGGCCAGTTCAAGTTTCCTGGCTCGCTTCTCAGCGGCAGCCTTTTCTTGTTTCGAGGTTTTCTTGCTCTTCTTCGGTTTGGCCGTGGCTTCTCCCGAGGCAAGTTGAGCGAGCTCCTCCTCGTCAAGTTCTGAGGACTGGTCCTCGGCGGTGGCCTTCGCAGACTTCAGGCCCTTCACTCTTTGCCACGTTTCACGACAGCTCATTAGTGTTTGCATGACATCGTGATCTCGCAACTCCGTAGGGTCGAGTGATTTTTGCAGCTTGGGGCCGTCTCGAGCCGGTGAGGTCAAAATCGCAAAGTAGCTGGCGAGAGCTGCAACGTAGCAACCAACCACCCAATATTTAATGGCCTCGAGAGACTTCCCTGACTTTCCTTGCGCTGCGTCCTTGAGATCAACCAGGGTGGGCTGCAAATTCTCAAATTCCTTGACGAGGTGGTTGAATTCTGGGTACCGAGTCTGCAGCAGTGTGTATCGTTCTGCAGGACCCATGTCATCCGTCACCTCGATGTCCTTGAGAACTTCGGTCACAGTCTCTTGTTCGTCTCCCTCGTTTGCGCCATCGGCAAGCCATTCATCCCCATCGAAAATGAAATCTTCCTCTGCCATCTTAGAGAGCTTCTTCTGTTGAAGGCGCTTGGCCTCGGCTTCCTCCTCTAGGGCATCGGCCTCGGTCTCAAGATTGTCGGCATTGTAGTAGTCAGCCTTGGTGGAACCCCACCAACCGGAGTCCCCCTCTTCGTTGTTTTCATCCTCTTCCTCGTCTGATGGGGCATCTTTTGACGCGGTTCCCTTCTTCTTTTGTGGTCGTTGGTCCTCATCTGAGTCTGAATCATCGTAGCCCAGAACTTCTTCGTCAGACAGTTCCAAGTCCTCGTCTTGCTTTCTCTGGCGCTTTGAGTTAGGCTCGTCGTCTAGAAGTATGCGATCGCGGTTCATAAAGTATTCGTCTTCAGAGTCGGCTACATCTTCGAAAGTGCTGATGGGACCTAGGCGGGCATCGGAGGGGTCCAGCTCCTTGGGACCGCTAGGCTGCGCATTGCGGCCGGAAACCTTTCTCTTCTTGCCCATGGTGACCGGCGGGGTCCAATGATGAAAAATTGGTCGATGTAAGTTTGTGAGATATGTTCTCGCAACTGGGGACGATGGGATGCGACGAGGTGTGTGGTAGGTACTGGTACTTTTTTCTCCAGTGGAGCAACCATGATCTGAAAATTTCACTGGGTCCCCGATAAGATAAGACAGATAAGCATGATACCTAGCCACACTCAGCCATAAATGTTCGCGCCACAGTTAGACGCGATCCAGGAAGAGCCCGACAACACTGTAGGCGCCATCTCGGCACCGATAAACTTTAGACAAGCATAAGCTTCAGAGGCATAAGACATGTCTGTGGGCAAGTTTAAACGTTGCCAAGGTATGCACTAGGTATTTTACAGTCTGCTGTGCAACGGCAAAATCATCTGCCTCATTGATGATCCTAAAGCTGCGCCACCACTCTGCTAAGACAGTTGGCCGCCGGTGCCGCTGACCACCACATCCACCATTTTGGGCATCAGACACTGACCTTGCACATTCATGTGATAGGTTGCTTTGGGCACCAATTTTCAGTAGCTGGAGGGGATGTCTCGGGTCGAGTCAGCTGGGCAAGTGTGGCGAACCCATTCAGAAATAATACACAGTGAATGAGTGTATGTACGATGCACCCAGGTTGGCCCCAACAGACTGCGGCAGCAAGGACCACATCACGGCTGCCACGTCCAAGGGTATGCGTGGTGATGTGCGAGTAATTCGGCTGGTGTGCCTTGCAGCGCTCAGACAAGGACGTACGGAGCAATTACAATGCAGCAGCAGGGGAATAAATTCGAGGGCAGTCCCACAAAGGGCTACGCCATTGGACAGGGAGGGGCAGGTGGACATGTGGCAGGGGCCGGCCTGTTGGTTCTGACACGCACGTTCATACGCCCAAGCTACTAAGGAGTAGTCGGGGAAATCCACCACGATCGCCCTAAGCTTCAACAGCCCGACCCTGATTCTTCCTCTACTCCCCGTCCACCTGCAGCTCGCAGGTCATCCCCTTGGGTTCAGGGTGTCATCCGGCCGGTTGTGCCCCGCGTAGCCCAGCTTTCCACACCACTCGTGAGCCGGGGCTTAACTTGCCACAGCCACTGGGTACAGGTGACGCAATTTTACGAGCTACGTACCCGTTAGAGCTCGTTGATCGCGACGGTGCAATTTCCTCATTATCTCTTCCTCCCTGTCTACCGTGCGCCCCGCATCGTTTAGTCATGATTGTTTTTTCGACGCGGGACACGACTTGATCAGAAACCGTCTGTCTTGGGCATCTTGCAAGTTCGCAAACGGCAACCTGTTTGATTGTCATCCACCGGGACCCAGGACTCAAATCCTCCGCCGACATGGCAGACTCTGGCTCCCAGCCGCCATCTCCGCGTATCGCTCGTCGACCTGGGTATCTTAGTCGTAACCAGTCCAATGGGAACGTTGAGCCCGATGAGCGGTCCCCGCTGCTTGCGGGTGGGCGAGCTCGCCTGCGCATCAATGGCTCTAACGCGCCTCGCCAGCGGGCTTCGTCGGCATCGCGGGAGCAGAGTTACACAGGTAAGCTTTTTCACGACGGTGTTGGCAGTATTTTTTGAAGACGGATGCTCATACTTCGTTTCCAACAGGATACGGCTCCCGAAACCACAGCCGGCATCCATCATGGGGCCAGCGATTAATACACGCGCTCGGAGACCGCCAAGATTCCACCATGGGCGAATCCAAGGGCAGCATCTTTCCCGATGAACGAGTCTGGTACGACCAGTTTACCAGCACTGACTGGGTCCACGACGCCATTGCCGATTCGTATCGCGTGAAGCAACTTCGTAGCCGCAAGGATCTCTGGGGTCGTATTATAGTCATGTTTGATGGCTCTCAGGGATGGATTCTGAGCGCTCTGAGCGGATGCATTGTCGCTCTGTTGGCTTATGTGGTTGATGTTTCGGACGCTTTGGTTTTTGATTTTAAGTACGGTTATTGTGCTCGGGGTTGGTATCTAGACCAACGTGTAAATACCCCCTCCCTTTGCAACCGTATGTGTTATTTCCCGCCGATGGAAACTGACATAAGCTGCAGACTTGTTGCCCGGATGACGAGTGCTCAGACTGGAGGCCTTGGTCCTCAGTATTCGGTCACGTCTTCGGCGAGCAGTGGACCGACTTTATCATCTACATGTGGTTTGTGTGTGTACTCGCTGCGACAGCATGCGTGATCACGTTGCAGACGAAAACCGTGGTTCCTTCGGCGTACCAGCTCACAACACTCGATGAAAATTTAGCGGCCGAAGATATCACCCAGAGTTTTGACTCGGGCCAACAGAGCAACAGCAATAGCGAATCCTCAACCCCTCATCCAGATCTTGATAGCACACCGGCAAACCCGCCCATGGTCTACTACTCGGCCGCCGGCAGTGGTGTTGCTGAGGTTCGCGTTATTATCAGCGGCTTCGTTCTGCATGGCTTCCTTGGTGTCAGGACGCTTGTGATCAAGCTTGTGGCACTGGTTCTCAGCGTCTCATCTGGAATGAGTCTCGGCAAAGAGGGCCCGTATGTGCACATGGCCGCCTGTGTTGGTAACATTCTCTGTCGACTTTTTGCTAAATACGATCGAAATGACGGTAAACGCCGTGAAGTTCTCTCAGCAGCCGCGGCAGCTGGTGTCGCCGTCGCTTTCGGAGCGCCGCTGAGTGGCGTGCTGTTTGGTCTGGAAGAGGTATCATATTTCTTTCCAGCCAAAACTCTCTTCAGGACCTTCTTCTGCTGCATCGTGGCAGCCCTTTCTCTTTCGTTCCTGAACCCTTATGGAACTCACAAGATTGTACTCTTCCAGGTCCGCTACATCAACGACTGGGAGTACTTCGAGTTGGGCGCTTTCATCTTCGTGGGCATCCTCGGTGGCGCTATTGGCGCCCTCTTCATCAAGGCATCTAAGCATTGGGCACAGAGCTTTCGTCGCTTGCCCTTTATCAAGGGCCACCCTATTTTCGAGGTCGTCCTTGTGGCCGTGGTAACAGGGCTGATGAGTTACTGGAACTCACTGACCAAGCTTCCTGTCGCTGAGCTCCTTCTTAATGTCGCATCTCCCTGTGAAGGCCCAGACGTTGAAAAGGAGGAGAGGTATCTTTGCCCCAACTCTATCGACGAAATCCCTGAAATTTTGTGGCATCTCTTTGTGGCATTGCTCATCAAGGGGTTCCTGACTGTCATCACATTTGGTATTGTAAGTTCTCGCATCCGCCTGCAAGCCCATTGATTCTGACACTCGTGCAGAAAGTCCCTGCTGGTATCTACGTCCCTTCTATGGTTGTCGGTGGTCTGCTCGGCCGTATCGTCGGCCACTTGGTCCAGTGGACCGTTCTGGCATTCCCAGATTCGTCCATTTGGGGATACTGCTCGGCCAGAGCCGACGGTAGTTGCATTCAGCCAGGAGTCTACGGACTAGTTGCCGCCGGCGCTACAATGTGTGGCGTGACAAGATTGTCTGTCACCCTCGCCGTCATCCTGTTCGAATTGACGGGCAGTTTAAACTATGTTTTGCCGTTTTCGTTGGCTGTCTTGGTGGCTAAGTGGACATCTGATGCCATCGAGCCAGAAAGTATCTATGTAAGTGATGTATGGATCTGATGTTTGAACTGCGGCTGACCTAGGGCAGGACCTCCTGACAAAAATGAACTCGTACCCTTTCCTGGATAACAAACACAAGCCAATCTTCACCGAGAACATTGGCGATATCTTGCCACGGATCCGACGAGAGCGAATTATTGATATAACAAACTCACCCTTGGTGCCTGCCGCGAGCCTGCGCGTTAAGCTTGAACTTTTGCATCGTGCTGGCGAACTCGATGGTGGCCTTCCGATCGTGCGAGATAACATTCTTGTCGGCTTGATTCCCGCGCCGGATCTTGGATATGCGCTTGACCAATTGGAAGATGAGACGTCAAATCTTTGCCTCATGGTCAAAGTTCCAAGTATTGATGAAGACGATTCGTATGATCCGACTGACTTCACGCCCTATATTGATCCTGTACGTTGTCCTGAATTGCTCGCGCGAATATTTTGACTAACGTGCCAAGGCACCGGTTGCGCTCGATGTTCGATCCCCGATGGATCTCGCTTATGAGTTGTTTTCCAAGCTGGGTCTCCGATATATTTGTGTTCTGAAAGATGGCAAATATGCGGGCATGGTAAGTCTTTCATTCTTTCACAACCCTGTTGATTGACGTATCTAACGATTTAAAAAAAAGTTACACAAGAAAACTATTGTGAAGTATTGCGTGGAAATCAGCAAGCACGAGTAAACTATGTTTACATTTGACGTGGCTGTAGTTATTATAATACGGCATGAGAACAGCGAAGCAAGAGAAGGAGCATTCACATCCGGGTGGAGTTTGGTGTTATAATTTGCAAGGGATCATTGGGGCTTTTTAAGCTTGGAAGATTGAGCACGGCGGATCCATTGTTGCTGCATTTGCGTGCTGTAGAGATAGCTTTCACAAGAACACCAGTGAGGTGTCATATTCTTTTTATCAAATGGCAAGCGTGCCTCGTTTCTAGTGGAGATTTTTGTGACTGAGCGACGACAACAACGGCTAGACTAGCTCCCAATGCTGCTTGATAGGTGGTGAGTTTTGCAGCGGGACGGCAAATAGACAGTCTAAGCGATAGCATGAGGCAACGTTCTCAATCAAGCTTCCGAAAAGGGCATGATGGCAGAGCATGGATCTAGTTTCTGGGCCCCTTGTCCACGTGCCGCACGCCGAAAGCCGAACGCCCAGTGGCCTAGGCCAGGGGAGTTTGCAGGAGCGTGAAGCGCTAGCGCACAGCCTGCACTATCAGTTCCTCCGGGAGTCCCATTTGGCATCAAAACCAGCAAATCTCACGTCGGATCTCCAGGATTTTGGGTAATTGGCAAACCGCCAATCGTGTTGAATGTATTGGCCGAGGAGGTGGAGATGGAAGCCGCCATTATCCATGCTCCGCCGACAACGGAGCCGGACTCCGGAACCGGGCCGGTAGTATGTGTATTGTAAACGATAGTCTAGGTACGGCGTAGAGAGGAGATGGTGGTGACTGTGGGGAAGTTGGCAAATGGTGAAGACTACCTTGGAAGAAGGAGGGGGGGGATGTCTCTTTCTACCTTCCATATGGAAAAAGATGTGATGTCGGATGGTAGGTAGTGAGTGTTGTTGCGTGCCACTGCGCATAGCCCGGGTTCATCTCCAGTCGTGTGCGATACAAGCAAGCAAGGATGGTAGATCGTGCAACGCACCGAGTAGGGCGCGCCTCGTGGCAAGTTTCACGGCCGAGAGAGATAGTCTTCCAGTGGCCCGTGGTGATTGGACGACGGGGGCCCCCCGGCCATCCCCAGGTCTTGGGACTGTCCGTGCAGGGCTAGTATCACGGCGGCGAGATCAACGTCGCACTCTATGTAAGCTACCATGGGCCACAAACAGCGCGGCAAAGGGACGGTTGGGGCGGCGGCGGGGTGGAGGTGAGGGGGAGCTTCCTACCTTCTGCCGGCCAGGCAGGCGCCACAAAGAACCGGAGCTCCTCACCGTGAACTTGGGGGTGCCCGCATCGCGAAATGGAGCTAGAGCCGCCGCTTCTCCATCTACCTACTCAGAAGGGAGAAAGCATCCCAAGCACAAGCGCCAGACTGCGGGGGAAACGTGCTCTGCACACGCCCCCTCTCCGCTCATCATGACGCCACGCCGTGAGTGCTGCGTCTCCAAGACAAGCAGCATGGCGGCCAAGCAGCATGCTGAGCGCCGGGCCTGGCCACGATATAAAAGGGACACCTCATCACCGCCTCCGAGTCCTGTTGGCCCTGCCTCATTGCTTCTCCCATTTCATCACTGATTCACTGTAACGGCTTCCAATTGGCTTTTAAGCAGGTACGTATTGCTCCGGCTTGTTGAATGTCTCCCCAACCTTATCCCAATGGTGCTATGTGCATGTTCCTTTTTTTTTATTCCTTTATCTATACTCCAACGACACGGAACTCACCAGTATGCTGACATAAATTTGCAGGCTTAAAAGACAAAGTACACATACTCACGCACACAAAATAGAAAGAAGAAGAAATACCAATCATCTTTTACGCTCACATCGTCATGTCGGCTCTTCGCGCTGGCATAGCCGTTCGGCATGCCTCTTCCTCTTCGCGTTCCCTGGCATCTGCTGCGCGCCGCGCTTTTGCTACTTCACGAACCCTTAAGGCTGCCTCAGCAGCTCCCTTCTTCTCCAACGAGCCTGAGGGCCCTTCTGTCAAGACGGCAATCCCAGGCCCCAAGACCAAGGAGTGCATTGACGAGCTCACCAGTGTCTTTGACACGCGCAGCATGAACATGCTGGCCGACTACACAAACAGCGTGGGAAACTACATTGCTGATCCTGATGGCAACATTCTACTTGATGCGTAAGGCTACCCCAAGACGGCGATCTGTGACGTGCCTATTTCTAATCCGTGTAAATCAATAGCTTCGCTCAAATCGCTTCAATCCCTGTGGGCTACAACAACCCTAACCTCATCAAGGCCGCCTCCACGCCTGAAATGGTCAACGCCATTGTCAACCGACCTGCCCTGGGCGCCTTTCCTTCTCATGACTACGCTGCTCTCCTCAAGTCCGGTCTTCTCAAGGTTGCGCCCAAGGGCCTCAACCACGTCTTTACAGGCACAACTGGATCCGACGCCAACGAGACCGCCTTCAAGGCTGCCTTCATGTACCGTCGCCAGGTTGAGCGTGGCGGCCCTGACGTCGAGTTCTCGCAGGCCGAGCTCGACTCTGCCATGGACAACAAAGCCCCCGGAGCCCCTGACCTTTCCATCCTGTCTTTCAAAACTGGTTTCCACGGCCGTTTGTTTGGATCCCTCTCCACCACCCGCTCCAAGGCTGTCCACAAGGTCGACATCCCCGCCTTTGACTGGCCCCAGGCCGTCTTCCCCAAGCTGAAGTACCCCCTCGAGGACAACGTTGCCGAGAACGCAAAGATCGAGCAGGCCAGCCTCGACGAGGTCGAGCACCTCATCGAGAACTGGCACCTCCCCCCCTGCGCCGTTGTCGTCGAGCCCATCCAAAGCGAGGGCGGAGACAACCACGCGTCCCCCGACTTCTTCCGCAAGCTGCGCGCCCTGACCAAGAAGCACAACGTCCTCCTCATCGTCGACGAGGTCCAGACCGGCGTCGGCGCCACCGGCAAGTTCTGGGCACACGAGCACTGGAACCTCCAGGACCCCCCGGACATGGTCACCTTCTCCAAGAAGGCCCAGGCCGCCGGTTTCTACTACGGCAACCCAGACATCCGACCCAACAAGCCTTACCGCCAGTTCAACACCTGGATGGGCGACCCAGCTCGCGCCCTGCTCTTCCGCGCCATCAACGACGAGATTGAGCGCCTCGACCTCGTCAACCACACGGCAAGCATCGGCGACTACCTCTACAAGGGCATCCAGAGCCTCGCCGCCAAGTACCCAGGGCAGTTCCAGGACCTGCGCGGCAAGGGTCAGGGTACTTTTATTGCCTTTGACACACCTCGCCGCGACGAGTTCCTGGTCAAGGCCAAGTCCTTCGGCGTCAACATCGGTGGAAGCGGCGCCAGCGCCGTGCGTCTGCGTCCCATGTTGGTCATGCAGCAAAAGCATGCCGATATTCTCCTCGACACCCTCGAGAAGATTGCCAAGTCTTTTTAAAAGGAAATGGTCCAACCTTTTTTTTTTTCCAACTCCGGAGTCGAAACAGCGTATTGTTATTTGTACCGCATTGGTACTGTGAAAAGCGGGAACTGGCTTGATAATTTACCCTCTGTTCAGGGCCAGAATAAGAGGTCCTTGAGTAAATGGAGCAGGGAAGAGCAAACCAGGACTCAATGTCCAGCAAGATGCATCTGGGATGTTAGACCAGATATAATATAGGATATGATAATGAGAAAAAAAGTTACATTTCAGAACTGACTGAGACATGTGCACACAGCAGATCAAATCGCGATATTAAACCATGCAATTAACTCGGCTAAATTGCTTCCGTGAAACAAAAGGTGCGAGTCCGACGTTTATAGCTATGCAGGAAAAGACTAAGGCCATCCGTTAAACACGTGTTCCGCCAATGCCACAAGTGGCGAGAGAGAGCTGACATCACTAAGGCAGATCCTCCAGGGAGCTGTCTATCCAGCCCAAGCCAAAAAAAAAAAAAAAAAAAAGACACAATTGCCTCCATAGATATCAAAACGACCTCAGCGCCATGATGAAATGCAAATGCCCATGGTGACGCTTGTATCAAGCCGTAACACTCCTGTAAAGCCAGTTCGCGGGTCATCGAGTAAACAGGAAGAGAGAAGAGAAAGGGGGGAGGCGACCTTGGCCTGGAGTGAAAGGGGGAAAGAGAAGAGAAGACAACGCAATGCCAGTACAAAATCCGCCTTCTATGATTCCGGGAAAATGCAAACAACAGAAAATTCCGAAAAGAAAAGTCTTCTTCCATTTCTTGAAGTCGTGACCAAGAAATCGGTTAGTACAAATCAGTGGCCACATCAAAATTACCAGCTTGGGCAAGCATCTCCTGATGTTCCAAAGGGCTGGTCCATAGCCATGAGAAACCCAGTTGAGGTAATGACACGCCATGCTTGCTTGCTTTAGCAGGCATCCTCCTAAGCCGAGTTTGTGACTGGAGCTTTGTTCTCCACTCGTGGGGAGCCCATCAAACCAACTTTGCTATCTCTTTCGAGCAGAGGTGGCAGTGTAGTGAGCTCATTGTGTCCCCCCTGTACCGGATTGCTTGCTCTGGGATCTGGTTCGAGGGGCACGGGTCCTGGCATGATATTGGAACGCGAGGCCTCGAATTGATCATGTGCTAGTTCAGCAATCACTCGCTATTTCAGCCCGTCAGCAAATTCTCCGGCGAGAGAAAAATAAGGGACAACTCCAGCTGACTTACCGGAAGAGTTTCATTTTGCGGCGTTTCCCCTCTTTCCAGGTTTGTCCTACTTCCTAGTGGGTGAGCATACGATGTACTGTAGTTGCCGCCACTGGGATAGTTTGCGGTCGATTCTGCATTTTGGGAACCAGTAGGGATAATCGTTCTTGGGATAGCATAGCTCTGGCTGCTTTGGCTCTGTTGAGGCTGTTGATCTGGTGGGTTGTGGGGTTGGCCACGCTGATTCTGCTCTATTGGACGTGGTGCAATATGTTGAGGAAGAATAGGACGGAACCTAGCCTTGTCTGCGCGGGCCGGTCGTCCTTTCTTTTTCGGAGCCGTGGAAAGAGGTGTCGGAGCGGAGGCGGGAGCCATGGTTGGAGTAATATCGGCGGAGCTGCTAGGTGGGCGAGGCAAAATGGCTACGTGCGTTGGTACGGTTGCAATACCAACAGACGATTCCAGGTTTCCTGGCAAGGCTAATCTTTTCGTTGCAGAATCGCTCAGGTCGTCCGACATCTTGCGCTTCAACCAAGACCGTTGTCCGAAGCCAATAGGTTCTGCAGCCTGCATGCATTGAGTCATGTTTCTGCCTATACAGACGTTAACAGTGCCAAGCTAAATCGGAGTATTTCACCATCATACCAAGCGGAAGCTGCATATGCATCCAGTTCGGTTCGATCCCACTGGCTCTGATGAAATTGGCAAGGGTTTCAACATCCAGTCGGCTGGCTTTGATCATTTCAGCCAGGAGGAAACGCTAGGTTCAGGTTAGTGTCTTTCATCTTGGGGCCAAATAGATGATATACCTTCTCCTCGTCCGTGAAGGAGGAGCCCATTGCTGTCGAGCTGCTTGACTCAGCGAGGAAGGAAGGAAGGTGTGTCAAGGGAGAAGACAAAGGGGGCGATTTGGAGTGGTTCACAAGCAGTCATTTGTGGCACGAGTTGAGAAAGAGTGAAGCGAAAGTGATGCCAGCCACAACGATAAGGGAATCCAGGTTCCCGCGAGCCAATATTGAACTATACAGCCAAATGGGGGTGCGGGCGCTCTGCGCGCAGCCAAGAACGAGCGTCGGTTGCTTTTGTCGTCTCGAGGGGTAAGACGGGGCGGGAGTAGAGGGGCAAAGAAGCTCAATGACGCTCGGAAAGCTTGTCCCACGGTGGTAGGTGAAGAAACGGGGGTGGTAGAATATACTCGCTTGCCAAAGGCACGCGATAGAAGCACGCATGCGCGCAGCTTCAGAGGCGGCCGTTGAGAGGCGGGAGCGAAGGTTTGAAGAAGCAAAAGGTGCGGCGTCGAATGTGGCGACGGGAGCGCGGGCGAAGATCTGTTCCAGGTCCAAGTTCGGTCCAGCAACGGCGATGGCAGCCTACTACCCTGCGCTGCCACTGGGGCTTTGCCTGCTCAGTGCTCGCTGCTGCGTTCTCCAGCGCGTTGCGCGTGGCTGGGCGTGCAAGCTCGTTGGTCCCTGTGCTGGGGTCTTGGACGCGGAGTCGTAGCCGGAGCCAGGTGATGCTGGGGTGGGCAAACACTGGAGCCAAACAAGGGTCGCGCCCCCCAGACCAGTGTGAGTGAAGAGGTCCCTCAACTCCAGGGATGACGCCGGAGTTGGGGGGAAGCTCCTCGGCCGGCCGCGGGGCCATCAAACACACAAATACGACAGAGCAGACTGAGGGGAATCAAGTTCCAAACAGGGCCTGTAGTAGATCGGATTACCTATGACCTCGTGCTTGTGGTGCCCCATCTAGACCCGGGTGAGCCAAATGTACGCCAGATGTGCGCCAGATGTGCGCCGGAGGGCGGGTGCACAGTCATTATCAGGCCAGCCGGGTCCGAGTCGCTGAGATCCGCTTTGGCTAATGTGAGGCGGCGCTTGTCATCCAGCCTGGGTCAGCAGCGTATGTAGGTAGCTTGCTGCTCCATGCCCATTGAAGGCGTCGATCTTGTCGGCTGGAAAATGCACCCTGCGAAGAATTTGATTGCCTCCTAGGGCTGTGTCGCATATACCGGTACCCTAGCACGGTACTCGCCAAGTTAGGTACTGCACAAGATGCGATCCGGCACTCAAGCCAGGGGCCTCGTTTCGTTTCGTCAGGCGTCGATGTGTGCCGTCACACTGCTCAAGCCGGTTTAACCACAAAGCATAGGCCAGTGGTGACAGTCTGCGGCCCACTGCTTGTGCCGGGCGACAAACAGCAAGCAAGCTCGGGTGGATTGCGTTGATGGATGTGGAAAGATATTGTCTGTCCATCCCACCAAGACGGCCATGCTCCTGCCTCGATCTGGCTACCCCTCGGCTTGTCGAGATTGCAACTTGTCTCAGTTGACGGATCCCGATTTGTCGCCGCAACCGTACTAACGGAGCCACTACTACGTGCTACACGTAGCAGTCCCGCATCGACAGGACTATGCGCTGCGCAATTCCCTCTGGAAGCACCCGGACACGGTCAAATGAACTGAGGTGCGGCAGCTTGGTGTGCATCAAGACGGGGCTTGATGTTCGCAGCGGCCAATCCAGCCGAGACGTGAGGCCGCCTGACTCGCCTGTCGACTGCAGTCAGCTCTGAGGGTGTGTCAACCCAACCTAATGCTTCACCTCGCATGTCCACGCGCACGCTGCACACTGCGAACCCTCTCCTACCCTCGATTATTAATGGTTGGTGTGAATGCCCATGCCCATGCCCTTGTCCGTATTGGACAGGCTCGGTACCACCCATTTTTTATCAGCGCCCAATTTGTCGATGGTCGGCTGTATCAAACCTCTGAATACTCCACCATCAGAACTGCACCAAAAATTGGCCCAAAATCGCCCTGAGACTCGTCACATACGGCCCAGCGTGACCAGAAAGGCCGCTGGCAAGCTCATTGGCTCATTGGCGACCGACGTTGGGAAGCCGGTCCATCGCTTGCTCCCGGGGGGGCTGAGGGCTCGAAATCAACTGGCTGAAGGTTCGCCAATCAGGCCACAAAGGCGCTTGACTTGTCGCATTTGCTTGCTGCACTGTCCACGGGTTCGTCACGAGGACCGGCTGGTGAGCCGCAAGTGCAATTCCTTACGGCACCGGCCCGTAGTGTCGATCCCGTCACTTGTTGTCGCTCGGACTGGGGGCATGACGGCTCGCTGGCAGCATCGAGACAAGTGCGGTTGAAGCAAAATTGAAGTTTGGCATTTTGTGCCTGATGTCCACCGCTTTTTATATCCAGCAGTCGCTCCTCGGTCGCGCCTTTACCCAGTTGTCGGGGCGTTCTTGCACTTGCATGCACAATGAGGTGGCAGCTTCTCACTGGGACCCACTCATGTACAACACGTCAGTCCAGCAAGTCAAGATTGTCTAAAAAGAGAGTGGCAATGAAAACATTCCAAGAAATTGGGGTTCGTGTGTTTCATGGCCTGTCTTATAGGTTGGATGATTCCTGTTTATTCCCAATGCCTTATCTTTGCGTGAATCAATTGCTTACTCTGTTTGGGCTGTACGGAAGCCAGAAGTCAGAAACCCCCGTCACCGCCACTTTTCATCTTCACTAAAAAGCAGTGATACTGCCTTGGTTGTGAGCAGGGCGCCATTGGGTGTGGATAACAGAACCGAGCGGGCTTTCTTACATTGACGCTTTCCCAATTGTCCGAGTATTGTGGGCTTCATCCATGGGTTCATTTCCATTTCATCCATCGCGGCGCAGTGGTTCGCATCGGAAGATGCCCGCTCTAGAACATGACAAATGGAGTCGAACTTTGCGGACAGCCACTAATGACGGGAAAGCCCCGGCCTCCAACTGCAAAGCAGTATACGACACTCGGAAAATTCCATTCGCTGGAGGGCGGAGAACCATAAACACTTTCTACTGACATGGCCCATTGTGATGGCAAATGGTACAAGTAATTCATTAGGAAATCGAATGGTAGACTCGATGCTTACGATGGCTTGCGATCGAGTCAGGTCATGCTTTTTTTTTACTCTCCATCAAACAAAGTGAAAAGAAATATCTCGAGAAAAAAAATGACAACAAATCCCGCTAACACGACAGCGACAGAAAAATAACACACCCATACATATTCCCATTATGATACAGCTCCGTGTGTTCAACATTTGATCTGGGTCACATATGCGGTCATTTATCACTTCCTGGAGACCAAGATCAACGGGCGAACCATTATGCATCGCTGTCATTGGCTGGCTGCACCTGAGAGAATCTGGGGAAATCGTGGCGCATTTGGCATGGTACCTTCCTAAACACGAGCGGATCGGAGGGTCGGGGGCAAGAAATTCCGGCCTTTACCACGCTATTTTGCCCAGTTTGGCCGAGTCGGGAATGAATCGTTGTGGACTCGAGATTGGCTTCGTCTGTCTTTGTTCGCCCGTGGATCCGTGGATGCAAGGCCATATGCATTCAACCCTCTCAACCTCCTCGCTCAACGTCTAGTGCATCGCGCTCCAGCTTTACCTCGCTCTGCTTTTCTCCCGCTGCTCGACTACTCGGTCGCCCGTCTTTCACTTGCCTCCCTCGCACATGCACGGTTCCTCGCTCCACCACGACGCTCCACGCTCCACGCTCCCTTGGCCCTCAATTCTGGCATAGCCATTTCCGCGTTCCTTCACGTCCGCTCCCGCCGCGTCTGCGTCCCCAACACCTCCTTCGTTTCGCGATCACATTCGAAACCTTTGTCGGAGACAACTGCTGCGATTCCTCCCTCATGTACTAATGGAGGATGACGAGTGTACGACGACTAAAATGGGGGAAGTCAAGCTCGAGGACAGCGGCGCGAACGGCACGCGCGTGAAGCAGGAGAGAAGCGCTTCCATACCGACACCCAACGACAGCAACGAAGGCTCCCAGTCCCCGGCGCCATCTGGCGATGGCGCCAAATCACGTAGCGGCAGCGCTGAGACGCATTCATCGTCCAAGGCCCCTCCGTTGTCGCGGAAGGCTTCCCAAAAATTGGTTTCCAAGCGCGAACCGACCCTATTCACCGACCTGCCTGATGTCACCGCCGATTCTCGCAAGGCATTTCAATCCATCCCCGACTGCCTCTACGGATCGAAGCACCTAGGGTCCACGGACAACGATGCCTTGGACTGCGAGTGCCGTGAAGAATGGTGTATGTTGAGCGATCTCCCTAACCAGCCCCTACCAAACGACGCTAACTGATCTCATGTAGGCGATGGAAAGAATCTTGCTTGCGGCGAAGACTCGGACTGCATCAACCGAGCGACCAAAATGGAATGTAGCGGCGACGCCGGGAACTGTGGAGGCGGCTGCCAGAACCAGCGATTCCAGCGCAAGCAATACGCCAACGTTTCGGTCATCAAGACAGAGAAGAAAGGATACGGCCTCCGCGCAGATTCGGACCTACAGGCTAACGACTTCGTATTCGAGTACATTGGTGAGGTCATCAATGAACCCACATTTCGCCGCCGCATGCTCCAGTACGATGAGGAGGGCATTAAGCACTTTTATTTCATGTCGCTCAACAAGAGCGAGTTCGTCGATGCTACCAAAAAGGGCAATCTGGGCCGCTTCTGTAACCACTCCTGCAATCCCAACTGCTACGTTGATAAGTGGGTTGTGGGTGACAAGCTTCGCATGGGTATCTTTACCTCTCGGAAGATCCAAGCTGGCGAGGAGCTTGTCTTTAATTACAATGTCGACCGATACGGCGCAGACCCTCAGCCATGCTACTGCGGTGAGGCAAACTGTGTCGGCTTCATCGGTGGCAAGACGCAGACTGAGCGTGCCACAAAACTGCCCGCCACCACCGTCGAAGCACTTGGTATCGATGGCGGTGACGGCTGGGACACTGCCGTTGCCAAGAAACCAAGAAAGAAGAGGCCAGATGAAGATGATGAAGAGTATGTCAATAGCATACAAGCAAGGAGCCTAAGTGAAGAGGACGCTCGCAAGGTGATGGCGACCCTCATGCAGTGTAAGGAGAAATGGATTGCCGTCAAGTTACTCGAGCGTATCGAACGGTGTGACGAGGAACGCGTCATCCATGTTGTGATGCGCATGCACGCCTATCAAATCCTCAAGACCACACTCAATACCTTCATCGATGATCACAACGTCGTCACTCAGGTTTTGTCCATCTTGGACAAGTTCCCGCGCCTCACAAGAAACAAAATTCAGGACTCCAAGATCGAGGCGACAATTGAGGGCCTGACCAAGACTGATGACGAAAACGTGTCGAGCAAGTCCAAGAAACTTCTGGACGATTGGAGCAAACTCGAGGTGGCATACCGAATACGACGTCGCAAGGTTGATCCAAACGCCTCGACTTCGAACAAGTTCGAGGACAGGCGGGGACAAGGGCGAGAGGAAGAGGCCACTCAACCTTCGTCCAAGACAGCGTCGCCCAAGCCGATTGACGCACCCAAGGGTCCGCGCAACAGCATGCCCCAAAGGAACAATGCCTTCTTCCACAACGGCGGACGATCTCGTCGGGCTAATTTTAACAGCCTGCCGAATGGTTGGTTTACTGCCAAGGACGCTGCCGGCAATACCTACTTCTACAACAAGCAAGGAACTACCACTTGGCAGAGGCCAACACAACCGGCCCAAGACAACACTCCGAAGGCACCTTCGAAGGCCATGCAGGAACAGTTAGTTATTCAGAGTATCATTGATCGCGTCACCAAAGAGGGAACACCCAAGCATTCAGCTTCGCAAACACCAAAGGCCGTGGAAACGCCGGTCAACGATGCCAAGAAAGAGAAGTGGCGAGGCCTTACTGTCGAAAAACAAATGAAAATTTACGAGAATACGGTATGTTGTCTTTTACCCCTGTGTAACACCTGACCTAACTCATTTGTCTAGCTATTCCCTCACGTCAAACATGTCTTGGACAGGTTCCATCACAAACTTCCCAAAGAAGAGCTGAAACGACTCGGTAAAGACGTCGCGAAAAAGCTTGTGGCCTCGGATTATAAGAACGATCGAGTTGGAGATCCGGGTGCTGCCCTCAGCGACAAGCAAGCCAAGAAGCTGAAAAAGTACGTGAAGGACTTTTTGGATCGGGCGGTGGTCAAGTACACGGAGCATCAAAAGCGAAAAGCCGCACGAGAGACACAAAAGTTTGGACAAGATGAAACCGCGAACCAAGATACTGCAATGGATGATCTAATTGGATCTCCAAATATCGGAGGAGATAAGGATGTAGTTGATGACGAAGATGTGGGCTTGTCGGATACTGAAGGACCTGGATCATCGGGCAGTCCTGATCGTAAGCGAAAACGGGAGACCGAGGTGGCGGAATCGCCAAACCTCACGCCCTCTGACGGCCCATTAATGAAGAGGCCAAGGGAAGATGAGTTGGATGAGCTTAGCCCTCCTCCGCCACCCCCTCCTCCTCCGAAATCCGTGCTGGAGGATGTCATCAGTGATGAGCAACGGGCTCTTCGCGAGCAGGAGGAAGCCCTTATGAGAGAGAACGAGGAAGCGGAGAGGCTTGAGGAAGAAGCCAAGCGGGTAAAGGGAGTGGAAAATGCCCTGGCTCAGAGATCAAAGCCAAGCGAAACCCCGTCGGAGTCGCAAAACACCAAAGCTGTACCGGCCCAAAGACCAAGGCGCCGAACTAGGAACCGCTGAGTTATTCAGAGGGATTAATATCCGTGGAATTTAAGGATGCTGCTTTGCTCATGAACATGGAGCCGGCTGGGACCTCATAATTACGAGACTTGATTTTTTTTTTATCTTTCTTCTTTTGCATTTTTCGGGGAGTTGCAAGGCCAATACCAGGCGCATTTGTACCATACTATAAAGGCAGGCAAGGGATTCTCCTTCTAGGAGGACCAATCATTCACCACGGCGGAGGGCTTTTTGTCATTTTGTGCAATTGTTGATATCTGAGAAGCGGTGGGGCGCAGAAAAAAAAACCGACGCGGCATGCCGTCGAAACAACCAACAGGAGACCTGTCACATTTTCTGACCTGCGGTTGGTCAGTGTACGATTATGACAAGGGGGAAGGGTGGCCGCGTTTGGGAGGGACAACCTGCAGCGCTAGTTGGGTATCGTTTGAGTCCCACGCAAACGAACGGCGCTGGGAGAGAGAGAGCAAGCGAGGCGCAGTGCCAGGCGAGATCCCTTTAGGATGGTGAGGGCAACGATAGGTTGAAGCAAAAAGGAACTGTTTTTGTAGGATTGATATCGGGCTGTGCATCATGTAAAAAATCTGTCTAAATTCTAAACACTATTCGTGTTACTAGACTTGCGCCTGATCCGCCGTACGCCGCCATTACGAACTTTTCCTGGTGCCATTCTTTCTTTTATAAACTCGCCCATGTTCCATCCCAATGATGGCATGTTCCTTAGTTATTGGTGTATCATTTCAAAAAGGCACGAGTCTTGACAATGCAGTGCCATCCTGGGATATTCATTTGTATTCCACCGCTCAATCATCGTCATCCGAAGAGTCGTCGCCTCTCCGCCTCTTCTTGCCCTCCGGCGCGACGTCTCCTTTCCTCTTAAACACATAGCTCCTCGCGGCGCGGTCCTCCCCCTTCCAGCCACCACCTGTCGCCTCGCCCTGAGCATTGCGCACGACGCCTAAGGTGCGCGCATGGCGGTAGCCAGGGTAGACTGAGGCTTGGAAGCGAAAGGAGCGCTCGACCTGAAGCCCCGCGTGGCGGGCGAGGTCGCGCACGTTCCAGAGTGTGTAGGGCTCGCCCTCGAAGAGAGTCACGATGATGGCGCCGCCGCGGGGTGGGAGTGCACCCAGGGCGCGCTCAAAGAAAGAGACGAGGAGCGACTGGTTGTGGCGCACCTGGCGGTTCACGTCGGTGGACTTGCCACCGACGTGGGGGAAGTTGAAGATGATACGATCGAACGGTGTGCGGACAAGGGAGTTTGGGAGTTTCGTGGCGTCAATATTATATACAATCTTGTTGTTGCGCTTGGGTATGGGATTGCCCTCGTCGTCGAATTCGTCCTCGTCGTTGTAAAAGTCGTCTGCGTCTTGGTCGTCTGAACCACCGTCACTCTCGTTGCCGGCGCCGTCCTCCTTCTTGTCGTCATCTTCGCTCTCGCCTGCAGCTTCACCCTGCTCCCCGCTCATGCCCTCTTTTTCATCCTCTTCTTTTGATTTTCTCTTCTCCCCGCGAATGACAGCCGCATTGCCTTCAACGTGGGGGTACTTGGCGAGAAGCTCAGCGGCATCCTTCTCCAGAACGGTCGCAGTGATATTGGTACAACCATGGTGCTCGACAAGCGATGCGGCAAAGCTCAAGTCGCCCTCGCCCACGAGTAGAATGCGGTCGTGAGGTTCGAATGGAATTATGACTTTCTCAGTGTGCTGCTGCTTGTCCTTTTTCTTAGTTTTCGTGGCGCCATTGGGCGGCTTATGGGACCCTGGATTGTGCTGAGCCGGCTTTTTTGGCCGGCTTCCTGGTTTCCCAGGCGCATGCTGGTGTAGTAACTTGCGCTTTTTGCCCATGGTGTCGTTGGATATGGTGTAAAATCTTAGATACGCGATGCGAAACGTGGGGCGCGATCGGGAAAGCTGCACTCTTCATGCTTACATAACAATGAGCTTGTACAACGAGTTCATGCGGCATGATACTAATACTAACTTTCCATGTTTCGCGAAACCTGGTGGTTACACCACATGTTATTTTGCTTTTGATAATCATTTGAAACGAGATGCGCATATGCAAACAATGGTGCTCCAAAATTAGCTGCGCCTTGTTTGATTACTAGGTGACGAGACACAGGGTAGGCATATTGACAATACTTCCCTCGGGCACCTTTTTTGACTTGGACGAATTATTTTCGTCTCCCGTTTTTTAAATAATATATGTATGCATTGGCGGTACTTTTCAATATTGGAGGGGAAGAAAATTGATCGTGCCTTATACCTGAGACTTTTTATTTGTTTTTCATGCCTGTTTAATTCCTCACCTTGTCGTGTCCCTGATAGACATGGGTGTGACAGGGGAGTAGCAAGTTATTGACAGTGTCATTGAACAACATATAAAAAAGAGTGATAAAAACAGGACAATCCATTAACAGCAAGTTGACATCCACGCCAAATAGAACCATATCACATCAATACCATGCCCTAAATGGCCCACAGGCACACAATGGCTGATTTCTATGTTGCGACTGAAAATATTATTTCGCCACCATCAAGGCTTGATGACTTCTAGGAAAACAACCGCGGCCCAGTTCAGGGACAAGAAAGCGGGCTGCGAACTAAATAAATTTTGGAATTTCGGTTTACTTGACTAGACATACTCAGAAAACAGTCGAGCATAGGTGCTGCAAAGGCAAGTCTAGCTTGTGACACGTGTGAGTGCTCCCCATGAGCCGGAGCTGTGGAATCACGCTGACATGTAACCTGACCTAGCTTTAGCGTTGCCCACCACAAAGAGCGACTTGTGTGTGGCCCATTGCAATATGCAGGTAACCCCGCGCTGGCTGCCTCATCTGCGCTGTGTGATGTCTGAGGTATGGTGGTGCATACCTTTTGTTCCGGAATCATGTCGCGTTAATGAATGATTCATCGCAGTCGTCCATGAGATAAATCATGGAGCGCACGCTTGCGCCATCGCTAGCTTTACATCATTCCATTGTGTTGCAATGCAGGGTGGGAAGATAAACAATGGCATCTTAAGGCCGCAGCCAATTACTCCGCGGATGACACGGATATTTCCCCTTTTGTCAGATTGGGTGACCTTGGCTGGGAGCTATTGGGTGGTTGACCACCTCGAGAGGGCTGACAAATTTGAGACTCATATATTTTATTACGCCTCCTTCATCCGGAAGAAGCTCATGATCCCAACGACTGGCTCTATCTAGCTGCTGTGATGGTGCTTTAAAGCTTGAAGCGCACAATTTGAGCGCCGTGCTACTTTTACGAAATAGGAAATGCCGATAAATCACGGCTCGGAATTTGGTCAGTCCAAAACCATGGGTGGTTTTGCGTCACAATATAGCAAAGACAGCTTAGGTTGGCTTTAAAGTTTATAAACAAGGCCCCCGAGTAAACAATTTTGCCAATAGCAAAATACTTATAAGCTCAAGCCAAAAAAAAAACTTATTGCATTCTTTTACATCGTTTCCGTGTAATGAGTAAATGCGCGTCATGATTGGCCCGTCTGCTCTGTGTCCGCCGTTACCTTCCTGTACTAGCTCCCCCGGCAGCTCGGGAGCGCCCACCGCAGGTTTAGATTTGGGCGTGCAGCCTTGTTCAAATGCGGAGCACGGCGGACGCGGCCAATGGGTTGCGGGTGCTGGGTACCCGGACAGGAAAAAAAAAAAAAACTTGAGCGCCATGATGACAGTTGCCGGTTTGGGTCGGGTTACGTACTTTGGGGTATCAGAGATGGATGTTGGCGTCAGCCCAGATCTGAGGTAAACACGACTGCAGCAAAAACCAACTGATGACTGCATCCAGAACCAACACTCGTAATCCACAGGCAATGACAGCCCGGGCGGAGACTTGGGGGGAAAAATTGGGACGGAATCACAGCAGCAACGCGTAGCGAGTAGACATTAATTGGGTGCGTGGAAATCTGGCCATGACCCCTGCTCGTGACGACCTGGATGGAGGATGGATGCCCGGGCTGAAAGTCAAGTCCCAATGAGAGCAAAGCTAGCCACCACCGCACCAAGGACGACAAAGCACACGATCAAGCACAGCTGCATGCGAGATTTTTACCTTGCCAGTCAACTCTAGGCGGTCTGTGAGATTTTTTCTTCTTTTTCTTTTTTTCGCTTTTGCGTTGGCATTGCAGCAACATGTTTCCATTCCCCTGGCTTATCCGAACCTCCGAGAGCCATCCACGGTGTGGAACGGGTGGTGTGTGCCTCGGTCTCCACAGCGTCGTCTATGAGAAAGGGGAGGTCCGGAATGGGATTCCAGCAGTACGAATGTCACTGGTTGCAAGATCAGTAAGATGGGTGGATGTGCATGATGTGACGGGGTTGTAGAATCGCGGATTTTACACGGCCAAGTACTTTTGACAACCAGATCTTGCGCGGGTAAACGACGCCCGTGGCTCGGGTCAGGGCCGTTGTCATCAGCCCATTCTTGGTTTTCAAGTCTCGGGACTAACAAGAGGTGCGAGAAGTGTTTGCATGCAGATCACGTTTGTTACTTCAGTCTGGCTTTACCTTCCAATCAATAAACAAGGCAACTCGCAGCCTTGCCTATTCATGCCTACCCACGCAGACGGACCCTCAGCGGGATGCTTCGACAAAAAAAAACCGCTGCCCAACAATACGTGTTGCCTTGAATGCCAACAAGCACTTCGCAGCCGCGCTGAGTGAATCCGGAGAACCTCTCCCTGCATGTTCCTGGTACAATTTGGAAGCAAGACAGGGGTTGCACACCGGCGGCGACCGGATAATCACGCGCGCCGGACCAATAGTATTATCCGAAATCAATAATCCTGTCCCCAAATGGGCTTAGGCTGCTTTTTTGGGTAGATGTGGCTGGTGGTGCGGCGACCCCAGTGGCCCAGGCCGCCCCATTAAACCCCTGTGGACTGCGCTGGTCAGGGTCTTGCGACGCTGTATGCGGTGCAGACCTTACTTTTTCAGTGGACTTACAGTGGACAGGGATGCGGTCGCTGGGGGATGCCCTGCTGTGGGTCGTGCTCGGGCTGGGGGGGGCCAAGGCTGTGGCTCGGGCGCCGCTCCGTTGCCATTGTACTTCTCCGATCAATGCTGCGTTGGTATTATTGATGCAGAGCGAAAAAAGGGTCACTCACTGACAGTGAAACTTGAAGCTTGACGCTCTTCTTCGTCTCATTGAAACCACCGGCAGCATCGCAACCGCCGCTGCAGCCCTTCACATTCAAGCGTCGCAGGCATCTTTGGCGTCTGCTCTTGAATCCGATTGTCGTGCTGATTGTGTCGCGCGCGCGCTGCTGTTGCTGCGGCCGGCCCGTTCATGGGCAAAAACTTCTGTCCCTTACCCTCACCTTCGACTTCGCCTATACGTACACTTCCTTTCTACGTCGGCATCACCAGCCCTTCCCTCGCAACTTCATAGCCTCTCCCCCCCAGCACCACCGCCTTCAAGGCGCCTTCACCTTAACGCGATCCTTTCCCCCTTCCCCCGTCTGCCTCCGGGCTGAGACGCCTTGCTGCTTTTTTACCCTCTGCCCTGCTCGCCTGTTGTTGGCGCGCCAGTCTCACTTTTTGTCACCCAAATCTTAGCCTCTTTACCCCCGGCTTGCCTTTTTCACACTCTCCGTCACCATCATCTACATGACCCGCCTCCATCTCACCAGCCATGCCTGCTGAGAACGAGTCGCCCGCGAGAGAGCCCTCCGGCCGCGGTCGCGGCCGAGGTGGTCGAGGTCGCGGTGGGCGAGGACGTGGCGGTGGTCGAGGTGGTTCCAGTACCGTCGTCTCCAAGGCGGCTGCCACCAAAACCGGCCGCGGCGGATCGCGAAGAGGACGAGCAAAGAACTTCTCGGACTCGCGCGTCCAGGCTGCTTACGAGCGCCAACGGCACTTGAAAGCCACCTACCAAGCTGTTGCGCATGCGCTCAAGCCCGCGTTGCAGGAGCTTGCTGAGCGTAGCATTGACGAGGCCATCCAGAACCCAGACACATACAAACACGCGGATGAGCACTTCCCCGTTATCCGCCAGCTCCAGGCCAATCTGCAGCGCAGACTCGCCGAGCATGAGCACCGTCTTGAACGGGACGTCCAGCTCGCCGAGGATATGTATCGCGCTGACAATTACGTGGCCGAACAAGAGTTCATGGTATGTCTCTTAACCCTTTCACAGTGCATGCTTGTCAGTCGCGGAAATTTGCACGAGGCTAACCAACCCCCACAGAACGGCTTCAATGACATTGAGGAGCAATTTTATCAGAGCCAAGAGAACCGCGCACGCATTCTCTCCGCTTTACACGCAAAAGAACTTCCCGTTGATGTGAGTTTCCGCCCTTTCTTCTCAGTTTGCCCACTTCCCAAGTTCTTCAATCAGCCCCAACCCGCCGACACACTTCGCTGACACATGTCATCTCCTTTAGGTCCGGGATGACCAATATGAGTTCAAGGTCATCACCGATGAGCATTTTGACAAAGATTTTGGAATTTATGAATCCTACAAGGATGGCCACCTTGTTCCTTATCCCTCACGTGTCGAAGGCACTGAGATGTGGCAGAGGGTTCGCGATGCTGACGCCGCTGCGGCCGCGCCCGTGACCTCCGCCCCAACGCGTGGTGGCCGTGGTAGAGGCCGAGGCGGCATCAAACGCCGGGCTCCAGAACAGCCCGACGGCCAGCCAACCCCCAAGAAGAGCACCCGAGGCTCAGATGACCTCAATGACTCCACTTCCATGGGCCCAGCGCCAGCCAAGGGCCTCCTCGCTTCCGCCGCTGAGGTCGAAGACACCCCGGAAGGCACCCCCGGCGATGAGGATTCGGTTCCTGCGTCTCCTGAGCCGCCTAGTTTGGGCAACAGCTTCACGCCCGCTGCTCTCGCAAAGGCACAAAGCAAACTTCCCGCTCGCGAAAAGAGCCCGCAATTACCAAAGAATATTACAGAACCAGATGAGTACGGTTTCCGGATATACAACCAAGGCAAATCTTTCCGCGACAGAGGCGGAAACAGCCGACTTCTTGCTCCTCACCTATTTTGGTTTGAGGATTGGGAGATCGGATTTAGGGATACCACCAATGACTCCAGCAAGAACCACACCCGCGCCAAGCGTGGCAAATACCTCGACACACCCAACAGTAATGGCATGCATTTTGACCACTGGTGCAATGGCTACGACTTCTCATCCACCACACCGGAGGACTTTGATGCGGATATGATCAAGCGCTACAACGTGCATCCCAAGTACGGCATCCCCTTGCCTCACCTCCCCATCGAGTTTGAGGTACCGTCGCCATATGTTATGCCTGGCAAGCCCGTGGTTTATATTGCTAACCCTTCTGGGCGCATTCACCACGCTTCACGGTCCTTCCTCAAGGTCACGAACAACCGTCGTGCCGATGATAACCCGCTGCGCACCAAGATGAAGGCATCGATGAGACGCTTTTGCAAGCTTGACAGTATCAATCCCGATGATGTTTCTATTGCCGAGTATGTGCGTCCTGATGAGGAGCTCCGGAACAAGTCCTTGGGCACTGCCGAAAAGGAGCTGGAGTCTCGACCCGTCATCAAGGAGGAAGAATCCGAGCCAGAGGAGGAGCCTGTCGAAGAGGAAGCGCCGCCGCCATTCGAAGGTGGCTTCTCAGACCTCTCCGTCTTAACATACGCAGGCGCTTTCCTCGAAGCCCAGGAGACAGCCAAGGCCACCCGACCCGCCCCGAAGCCGGCTCGTTATGATGCGATCCGCGACGTCTTTACGGACTCGAAACCCGCTGCTCCTTCTCGCCCTGAGACGGATGTCAATCTCAGCCTCAACTTGCTTGCAGAACTGAGCAACGTCGTCAGCACATCCGACGACCCGACTGCTGTCAACGGCACTGGCCCCAAGCATGCTCCCAGTACCAGTATCCCTGAATCGGATCTTCGAAGCACAGCTCCTCGAAACAATGAACCTCCCCCTGTTGTCACTAACCAGCCTCCTCCCGTCGATACTCGGTACAATCCCACAGAACCTTCTCCAGGATACATGCACGCACAACCGCAACCTCGTACGCAGCCTCCGATGCAACCCACACCCCCCGTGCATAACCACCCTGTGGACGTGATGCCGTACCCTCCTATCCACGATCACCCTGTGCCACCGCATCAGCCCGTGCGACCCTCAGAGTATCCCCCTCCATTGCCCCCGGGCCCTCCTGTTCCGGAACGGGGTGGATACATGCAACACGGCGGCTACCCTCCTAACCCAGATCCTCGTGACGTTCACATGGCCGCGGGCCGCCCTATCGATCCCGGCTTTAACCCTCGCCGAATGAGCACCTACGGACCGGAGGACCCGGCTTACTCCCGATCATATTGGTCGCAGCCGCCGCCCCCCGGTCCACCAGGCCCTCACCCGTCCGGCCCAGCGCCGTCTCCTCACTACCAGCCGCAGCCTCCTCCTCCCTCCCGCATTCCGTTTTCTCAGAACGCTAATGCTGAACCTCTCCCGCCTCTACGACCACCGAGAAGCCGAAACCAATCTGTCGAAGAGGGCATGATTGATCCTAATATGCGACAAGGGGTTCACAACAGCCTCGGGGCTCCTTATTACCCTCCAGCTCCCTCCCGACCACCATATCGAGGCTATGCAGGCCCCGAGCCGCACGCGCCACCGCCGCCCTTGCAACCTATCACGACGGATAGGATACTTCCGAACCCGCAAACAGGCGGTCAGGGATATATGACATCCCCTAGTTTGGGCTATGCCCATCAAGTTTTATCTCCCACGTACGCAAACCCTCCGCCAATGGCCCCAATGGCTCAAAGCCCACAGGAAACCCCTCCAGGTCTTCCCGGTTCAGTGCACCGCCACCGATCTACCCCTTCCGGAAGCTCTGATGCCGGGAACAAGTACAGGAAACTTCAGCCTGCACCGGTTCCCGCCCATCGCGCTTGGCCGAACAAGCCAGAGCTGAAGACGATTCCCTACGACCACAAGGAAACCGGCGCCGCGGCGGCCCTACCCAGCTCGGGTCCTACGCAAATTCGAGGCTGGAACGTTAATCAACCTCGGAAGAGAGGCAAGGGGGATAGACACGATAGGGATCCAGGAACAGACCGAGAAGACTCCCGCTAGGGCAAGGATACTTCTTCAGATGTCTCCGGTCAGCAGCCTGCCAAGCAGGCAACTTTTCAAAAAATACGATTTGCAACGCCGTTTGCTGGAACATCACACCCAGTGCCCGTCGACGGGCCTGATAAGAGCATAAAAGATACCACCGAGGTTGTCACTGGGAACATTTCCTCGGAGGTTGAAGTAACTGATTTGGGGCCTTCGCCTGACAAGGCAAATGGGAAAAAAAGGAAGGCCTCCCCGACACCACAGGAACAAGGCGAAAATCCTATAAAGCGTCGACTTCGACCGCGCAAACCGGTTGAACCCGAAGTTGTTGTAACGGAAATTCGCCCTTCAACAAAACGCAAGAAGCCTTCACAGCCAGCCAAGAGGAAGGCTGCAGCTCGGAAGTTGTTGCCAAAGGAGTCACCAAAGAAAGACGTCGGGGGACGACCAGCAACCGCTGAACTGGCCCCAGTTGAGATTGAAGAGACGAAAAGAATTCAGACCAAGATCGGCAACGATACGGTCACACCAATTGAAATTAGTACCACAGATGAGGAGGCAGAGCTATAACTTATGGCTTGATACACCGACAAGGGGATGGAATTCTCCACAATGTCGACACACCGGCGGGATTTAGTCTGCTTTTCAGGCATCATCTCTCTATGCGCTGCCACGATACCCTTGCTCCCGGCAGCTCCCACCCGTATTTGGAACGACACAGTCGTTTGTCCTTTCCTCTCATCATCGCATCCTCTGGCGTTTTAGGCGAGCATCAATTCCCTCCATTATTGTTTTGACTTTTTTTCGGAACTCGTCATCAGCATACACGAATTTCCGCTACTGCTTTCTGAGTACAATACACCCGCCTTCTACCTTTTTCAATCTCAAATAATCATCTTCCCCAACCCGTTTTGTTCTGCTCCTTTCCTTCGCAGTCACTGTACAGCATTTGTGGTTTCGCGGGAGCGCCGTGTCACATCGACATCTGCGCCCCCTGAGCCCGTGTATGAAATAGTCATCTTTTTTTGATCTTTATCTTCTGCTTTATTTGCTTTATTTGCTATTCCCCCCTCCTGCTCTCTGGTCTGGAAAGAAATGGGCATGGCACGCGGGGCGACGCGGAAAATCGGCCGTTGCCGGACTCGGGCCGTGCAAAAGGGGACGGGCATGGAAAACGGTTCATACGAGTACGGCCTTTGGTTTGGAATGGAGGAGACTTTTTGGAACAAAGAAGGGGACGGACATCGTCTAGAGTTCTTTCGCGACTAGGAGAGGAATTGATAAAAAGTACTTATACGCCTTGGTGCACTCGTAAACCTGCAACGCGCAGGCAAGGAATCATCGTAGCATGGATAGTCATGTTGTAGTGGGGAAATCCATCAGGATGTAGAAGAAGCTATCTTTTTCTTCAAATTTGCGTAGTATCTTACAGAGGTATCATCTATCCATCTAGTATCGGCATCTTGAGTCGTCTCATGTAGCGCGATACAAAACCCAAATTTCATCCGCCGTATCCACTGCCTCGTACACTATCCTATCGTCCCTTTTGCCTTATCCTTTTCGTTTTCAAATCACAAACAGAAAGGGACTACTCTACCAAGCCCCCAAGTTTTCTATCCTAGTTTCCTGCATTTGTAGTCGCGTTTGCGTTGCTGTCAACTGGTGCTGGCTGTTCCACCGGGGCCGAAGGCGCCTGTTGCGAAACTTGGGGGACAACCTGAGCGGTATTCATCTGTGATGGGTCGGCCACTGGAGGAATGGAGCCGTCTGGGAGGGGCATAATGCTCATGGCACTTCCATTTTGTGGGATGCCGCCCGGAATGAGCATGGGATGGTGGGGAAGAGCACCCATGTTAGATGGATCAGCTCCTATCCCCATGAGGGAGGCGTCCATTGCAGGAGGAATCATCATTGGGGCACCGCCGTTGGGCACCATGGAGGTGTCGGCAGAGCCACCAAGCGTGAACATGCTCGCTCCCAGGGAGCCCTCAGGATGAAGAGGGTACATGAGAGCTTCCATGGAATTGCCGTCAAAGACGACAAGGTTTTGAATAGGTTGCTGAGTCTGGCCCAGAACGTTGATGACGTCTTGGGCAAGTTGGCCACCAAGGACGGCCGTGACAGGGGCAATCTCGCTGCCGAGGTTTTGGAGGAAGCTGCGGAGGAATTCCGGACGGAGAGTCTCACTAGGGAGACTGAGAGCCTTGTGCTTTTGAGTAGCCATTTGAGTGAACATCTTAAGGTCCTCACGGGTGCTGGGGGCTCGGCCATTTTGTAGTTGTTTGAACTCCCAAAGGGCACGCAAGCATGAAAGAGCTGGAGTGACGCTCTTCAATCTGCGGCGTGACTTGGTGTACTCTTCAGGAAGCACGGCAACATCGCTGGCAAGATACCAGGTAGAGTACAGCTCGCGTTTGGTGACAGACTCGACCGTCTTGGGGCCCTCCTTGCGTGTCTTGACATCAACAATGGAGCGGGTACGCGTCTCTTGGCCTGGAACAGTGGGGACGTTGCTGGCATCACGCTGGATGACATAGTCGTGCTCGATGAGGTCACTAAAGATGAAGCCGTACAAGCCGTGGGACCCGGCGGCGTAGAATGCCTTGCCCTGGAGACGAGTGGCAGTGTTGATGAGGTTGAAAGCATCTGGGTCAAGATCGGTGGCAATGACAACATCAAAGGCAGAAAAGTAGCTGGGGCCCTTGGACTTGACTCCGTCGGCGTCGACATGCACGCGCACGCGAGGGTTGAGCTTTTGGATGGCAGCGCTGGCGGCTTGGGCACGGTTTTGACCGATGAGGTTCTCGTCCTCAGAGAGAAAGAACTGAGCGCCAAGGTCAGCCTCTGTGATGGCAGAGCTGTCAAGGAGGGTGATGGAGCCGACGCCAGCAAGAACGAGGTTCTTCGCGATCTCATTGGCGAGAGCCTTCATGGTGATGAGAAGGATGTTGGCATTTTGAATCTTGGCCTGGGCAGCCATGCCCCAGAGACGAATCTGGCGATCATACAGGGCGATTTCATCTGAGTCGCGCTGTTAACTGATGGACAATTGGGGATCGTGGATCGACGACATAGCTTACCAGCGCTGATAGAGTTTGGTTGGGTGACAGGGGGGATATGACCATTGCCCATCATCACGTTTTGCTGAATCATGAAGGCTGCTGGGTCAGCAATGGGTAGCCCGGCGGCTGCAGCTGCAGCCATGGTAGGATCCTGCATCAGAGGCAGCATGCCCACCATGGCCTCGGGGTTGACCTGATTCATAAGCTGGTCGGCGAACTGAGGGATACCGTTGGCGCCAGCGCTGAGGTCCAGTGGAGGCATGATGACTGCGCTGGTAGGAATGGCGGCTGTGGAAGAAGCAGCGGCTCCATCGGGGATCTGGGGTTGAGGCTGCGCCTGAGGTTGCTGAGCCTCAGCCGGGACAGGCTGTTGAGGCTGCTGTTGAGGCTGGTCGCCGTTGGTTGAGTCCATCTCACGCCAGGCGCTGTGCGCTAGAAGCAGATGAACAAGGCGGTAAGTGTGAATAAAATGGAACGGGTGATAAGGTTGAGAGGTAGACCAAGGACGTGAGTGTGCCTTGTTTGCGTGTTGTCAGCGCGAGGCTGAGGACGAGGCTACCACTGTTGTTGTGTTATTCAGGCAAGGCGAGGCGAGGACGCGAACTAGCACAGACAAGCCCAGCCGGCTGGGGGTGGTAGAAGACGGCGTGGGAGCGTCCAAAGCTTCATCTACAGGGAAGGGGTCCCGCAGGGATGGATGAGGGCGTCGTTGAGGGGGGTGAAGGGGTTGATTTCTGTGCCTGTGAGAGTCGGGATGGAATTTGATACATCGATTTCTCTGCGCTGTAACACACAAGGTAGGTAGGTACGGGTAGCGGTAGCGTGTTTGGCCGTTGGTCGTTGGCTGGCGAAATTTGGTATGTAGCGGGCCGGGGGAAGAGGGACAGTGCACCAGCACCAGTGGTATGCGGGTGCGTCAAGCGCGCCACAGGGGACGGCAGCTGAGATAAAGTGGTACTTTGACGTGCCTGTGGCTGGTGCTGAAGCTGCAGGTCTCATGTTAACAAGAAGTCTTGCATTGCATCAGTGAGGCGTTGCTCGCCTGCGCAGGACCCCGCGCTCCGATAATGAGACGGTTATGATGCGACAGCAGACGACGAAAAGCACCTTGCCCGCGCTCCAACACTTGTTCCCCGTCGTAATATCGTCCCCAGGTCCCTGGGGACAAAGGCAAAGGGTGGTCCCACACCCGAGGAGACGGGGACTGCTATATTAAGCAATTCTGCGCGACAGGCCTTCGGGACAAGACAAAAGTGTGTGTCGTGGTACTGCATTGCCACTGCAGTGGAGCCGAGAAAGCCTTTGATTCTGATAACACACAGTGCGCTTTCCTTTCCTCTCCATTTGATTCTTGTTTTTTTCTTCTTTTCCGCTTGCTTTTCTTTCCATCTTCTCTTGGTGGCGATGTGGGTAAGCCAGGTATAACACAACCCCTGAACGGTTGTCAGACACACTTTGCAAAGGATTACACATCTCACAGCATTTCTGGCCATAATAAATATAATACATAATGCCTAGATAAGTATGTTTACCTAAAGGTAATGCCCCAGCCTCTTTTAAGATTTTTCCCTCCGGGCATTATGGTAATTTAGCTGGAATCGATGCTGCGATGAAGTCTGTCCGTGACAACCATTCAAGGGTCGCATTGGAGGAGGTGGTGGGTAAAGAGTGATATAATATTCTCCGTCCTGGTATATGCATTGGTGCAGGGACTGTCCACAGGAGGTACACGCCAGTAATATTGTTTTTGTAAAAACACGCTGCTGGAATCCTTCAAGCTGGTGTTGATGCCTTCCCCGCCCTCACATGAAAAACAGAGCTACCAAATGAGTGGTTTTGTACGTGCATTTATTTTTCTTTTGGCTCATGCAGCGCAGCGCAGTGACCGCCTCACACAGTACCCGTTAGGCCAGTCGTCTATCAGTCACACGTCACAAGGAAGAAAGTCACAATACGGCCCTGTACTGTATCTCATCCACTTGTGCCCAGACTCCCCGTCCCTTTGGGAAAGCTTCCGGCATTAAGCAGAGTCATATTACCCCCCGGCGTCGTCCCCCCCGTTTCGCTGCTTCTCCCTCATTCCCGTGATCCAATTCTGCCTCCCACATTTCGCCGGCCCGAGCCATTTTCATCACCGCTGGTTTTCAGGTCCCCAGCCCGGGCAAGGCCAATCCCTCTTCAATCATATATCCTTGGCCGATCCTTTCTTGATTCTACTTCTGTTTTATTCCCTTGTCCCCTGGTTTGCCTGAGAAAGTCGTGGAGCCCGTCTCATCCCTCCTCAAATCATCGTCCGTCTTCGCTGGCAGGGTCGCCTAAACTCCCTCTGGATGGTGAGCCCACCCACCCGCCTGTCCCGCCGCACTCGCACTCTCCGCTCCGTTCCAAAGGCGTGGCTGTCGTTGACATGATGCCCTCCCCGCCTCAGCGCCATTACTCGTGACCTTTTCGGCAGGGTCAACTGGCGTGGCCCGGGGAGAGTGCACACAACGCACAAGCACAGACACAGACACAGACACGGGCACAGGCACAAGTCAAGCAGCCAAGGCGGCCAGCCGGACTGCCTTGTTGCGACCGACTAGAGGGATCGAGCTGTAACTCACATTTTTTTTTTTGCACAGTCGAGCCGTCTGCGCTGCACGAACACCTCCTCGCACCCGTTTGCGTGCCGCCCGTCCAACGCTCCTGATCAATCCCGCCAGCGCAACCCCGGATTTTGGCTGGGGACCGAAAGTCGAGGCGTCGGGACCGATTCACGTGGCAAAAGTCCAGCCAAAGCAGTGTAGTCTGAGCCTCTATGTGCTACTAAATTAAAGACATCGCCATCGACGATTTGGGAACCGTTATCTACACCTCACTTTTTGCGCACTACTATTACCGCCCACCGCCCACCTCCCACCGCCGCACCCCACGTCATACCCTTGTTCTCACCTCGATTCACCAGCCCACCTCAACTTAGGCTTCTGTCATCCCCTCTCCTCTCGCTCCCAGCGAGCCCATCCATCACAATGTCCTACAGGTCGGGATCCAACTCCCACCGCCGGCAGTCGCGAGACGTCGAGGACTACCAGCCCCCCCCTAGGCTGCCCTCCCTCCGAGCCCTGGGGGTCCAGCGAGACCGAGACAACGCATCGCCGACTTCGTCCATCCGACCCCAATCCAGGCATGTGTCGGCCGCTTCTCGTCGCGCTGAGCGCATTCGCAACCTCGAAAATAGAGACCCCAGCTTAGGCTTAGACGACTTCTTCCGTCCCTCTGATGAGGGGTGGCCCACGGCTTCTCGTCGCGCCGACCGCATGCGGCCCACCATTCCACCCGAGACCACCCGAGCCCCCGAATATGATGAATTTGAGCGACCTTACGACGAGCCAAACTCTCATATGCGGCTCTTTGTTGATCTACAAAACCAAATCCCCCCCGGCTACGACCTTTCTATGCCTGGCTTCTCCCCGCCCCCGCGACCCCAAGATCTCCCCGACTCAAGTCGACGACACAAACGCCGGAAGCTGGATTCGGATCGACTGGGGCCCAGCTTCAAGGGCTTCCGTTATGGAAAGTACGGTCAGGTTGAGCCTGGCCAGCTCCAGATGGAGATTGTTAGTTGCGACGGGGGCATGTTTTCGAACGAGTCCTCGTATGCCGCCGAGAACATCCTCAAGGACGACACCTCAGTCTACTGCACAAAAGGAAACCGATGCAACATAGTATTGCGACACCAGGGCGCAACCGTATTCACACTCCAAGAGTTGGTCATCAAGGCGCCAGCGTCCGTGAACTATTCCCACCCGTGCGTTTCCTCCCTCCTTGCTGTTCTGCAAGGAACTCACACAAGTGTAATATCCACTGACGCTTAGGAACAGTGTTCGAGAAGGAATGGTCTTTGTTGCCATGAATCAGGATGATATACTTGATCGCACGGCTAGGTATCAGATCCAATATGCCCCTCACTCCAATGAAGAATCTGGAACTGCACACGACTCTTCTCCTTTAACCCTACATCAATATGATGATGATGATCCAATGACTATGCGCCCACGAAGCTCCTTCCGCCCTGTGTTCCACCGCAGCAGAGACGACGAAGAACCTCGGAAGCCCCAGATGCCTCCTGAATTTGCCAGCGACCTACCCGATTTTCGTGTTACCATCGAGTGCAGTGAGGAGGAGGAAGATGATGACACCGGCCCGCGATATGCTCGTCGTGCTCCTAACCACATTGGCTCATTGCCCTTTGAGACGCAAGACTCAGCCGATGAGGATGACGAGACCGGCATTCCCTCGTTTGCTCCCGCCGAATATCACCACAATCCTCGGCACCCCCCTCATTGGCGCCTTTATGGCAACAATTCGGCTACCTCGGTATTGGCCGAGAACCTAGGCGGTTACGCACGATGGGCCAATCGAGACTTGACAAGAAATCGCGAGCGCGAGCGTGATAGAGATCGGGAACGTGACCTTCACGAGGCCAGGGAGGCGTACGATTCAGCTCACCAGGATGCGATCCGAGCCGTTGGTGGCGGGGAACTGCTCACTCCGCACGCGCGCTTCTTCATTGAGAAGAATAAGAGCAAGTGTACCATTCGATTCGACCCTCCCGTGTCTGGCCGCTTCATTCTCCTCAAGATGTGGAGCTCTCACCACGACCTCAGTAGCAATATTGATATCCAGTCAATAATAGCCCGCGGATTTGCGGGACCCAGGTATTTCCCCTCGGTTGACCTGCGGTGAAAAAAAAAGAGTGTAGCCTGAACCATTATTTGGGACTGCCGGGTGCAGTGTGGCGGATCGTCGCTTTGTTACAAGTGAGGGAGGTACTACGAATTTGGTAGTTTGTTATTTGCAGTGTTTTCGAAAATGGATGGGAAAGCGGGCGGTGTTTATTTTTTCTCCACCAGAGGACTTCTGATTTCGTCTTTTGTAAGGGAGCATGTCTTAAATCGGTGGCATTCAAGCCATCCCATGGCCGCATATAGAGGAGTTGGGGTGATGGATACGCAAACAGAACCGTGCCGGAATTTAGCTGTAGTGTAATGTGGCACTACAACAATGCATTATGAATTCAGCATTTGCTAATTAAAACTGGGCATGGCTAGCCATGCCCAGTATCAAACTAGGTGCTTTACCGTAGCTACTGCACAATATTAATCCTGGCTAAACCACTATCACACCTCAGGGAGAAAGAATTCCAAAAGAGGCTGAGATATTATCAACATATAAGTATACTCACTTATATATTGCTTTTTTTTTTAATTTTGGCTACATGGGCTGAGACGTGTGATGATTTTCCAAACGTCTGACTGAACACTCACTCGTGCGTTGTATCGTACTTTCTTCGTAATATTGTGGCTTCTTGAACACGCCGTTATTCTCTCCACACGACCGAAATGGAAGGACCATTCCTCTGGCTCTATTTTATGTTTAATACAGATAAAACATCTTCATTGATCCAGTCCTTGTCACCAGCATCGCACCATGTTGCATCATTTCCCGGCCGGCCCTTGCAACCCACATCGCCGTCATTATCCACATGCTGCCTTGGTCGAGACGCATCTCGTTTTATTGCCGTGCATTTGAATCTATCAACTTAGCTCATTATTCGCTTTTCTGCAAAAATGTTGACCGCTAAGTCCATCCGTCGTTTTTGTCTGGAAGGCCGCGCACGGCTCATTCTTTCCATCCTCCTCATCATCTTCACACTCTCCAGCCTTACTGGTTTTATTTTGGCTTGTGTACTGCTATCTGGGATGATTCGCACTGAGACCGATGGAATTGACGATGAGAGCGTCAGGTTCGCGAAACGGTTAGCTGTCGTAAGTACTTCTCCTGTTGTCAGCCACCGTCAACCGTGATAACTGCTGGCCCGATTGACTGGCTGCAGCTCATTCGCGACTGCTCAACTAATCTTCTCAGATATTTTTTGCGGCTACTTCTTCTGTTTCGTATATAATTGGCACGTTTCTCACCATGTTCATCAGTGTTCTCCCCAGAAGAAACACAGCTCGCCACGTAGGGCGGGTGATGATAGGAATCATCATTTCTCTACTGCCTGCTTTTCTCATGGGGCAGTCTCAACACGTAATTCCAGGAGCTTTCATTGGAAATGGGCTCGAAAAAGCCACGATATGCTTTTCTTACATTAACCAGTAAGTTATCTGATTATCTTCCTTCACATGAGGTGACAAGAAGCCTGACTTCGTCTAGATTTCTTGCCTTTCTCATCCTTTTATCAGCGCTTCTCCTGGATATCCCCGTGGATTCGAATTTGGTAAGAGCAGAACCTGAGCGTTCCGAAGTCAGGTCGCCTGTCCGGAATGTCAGCCCAACCTCTCTTGAAGTTACGGAGGCAAGCATGGCGGCTTGATTAAGAGTCATGGATGATGAGTATTACTCGTGCATAACCGGCGATCGAAAGGTTATTGGTTTTGTTTTCTCAAGTTGCTGAATGGTATTGGACCAGAAGTTCAAGGATTGTGCTAGTGCATCGGAAGGAGGAGGTTACAGTTTCGGCTGGTGGTGTGGTTGCTCGCATGAGCCAACCCTCTTCTCTTGGCACTTCATTGCTTTCACCAACTTTAGGTAATGGATGTAAAAGGAAATTGTGGCGTGCACATATCGCGAAGGCCAAGTATCTGAAATACGGCCTGCGCACTCCAGATTTGCTGCAACTCAGTGAGTCCTCGTGTCATGTGTCAGTGTTGCTACATCACCACATCACCGTTATGAACGCCCGAAATGCTCAACGTGGATCATTTCTTCCCTCTATTCGGTGGTTGCCGCCCTGGAGAAACCCGCGATATGAAATGCGGTTTGGGAGAATGCGGAGGGGAAATGCCGGAAGGTAGACACGCGGAGGAAAGATATCCGGAGGGAGGGAGGGTGCCCAAAAAGGAACCCGGCAACAGGACCACACCCCCAAGGAGGGCGGAGCATAGCTCCCGTCGGCAATGGCTATCGCAACAACTATCCCAAAGGTCATCACCACGAGTAATGATTGAAAGAGTAGTTCTAATAATTATTGGGGCCACTGTTGAAGCAGTTATTCCAGCAACCGTCGCGGCGGCTCCTGAGGTTTTGTGCCGCAGGCAGGGAAGACAACTTTGATTTTTCGAAGTCGGGGCTAATTGGCCCGCCACCTAGTCAATAAACAACAACACTTCCCTAAAAGTAAGCTAAAATGGGGAATATGATTATGGTGTTTTTATGGTTTATATCATGGGAAATTGCCTCATTTTTTTCTGGTAAAGTATAATCCTGTCATGTAGATCATTGTTATTTACGCTTGACTTTTTGAAGAGATACGTCGGAAGTCACGAGAGTTGCCCTTGATATATAGCTTGCTAGGTTTCTTTCATCCTGCCTATCTTCCTTTTGGAATGGTTTCAAATGGATGATCGGAGCGGGAAATATAAGAGGGGAAAAAAAGCCGAGAAAGAATTGGGCGCATGCATGACGTATTCAGATCAAGTACGCTAAGGCTGAAACCTACTTGGGTTGAGGCAATAATGCGAATATTCGCCTTCCGTCGTTGGGTTTGACCCATTTGGCATTTGAAATGAAGATCACTGTGTCAGAATGAAGGTATGGGGCTTCGGGGCGTGGCGTCGAAAAGGGAATCGTGTTTCAAGCGGAGGATCAAACTCGCCCATTTAGACTTATACTTTTGGGCTGTAGCTTGCCACGAGAACGCAATTGGTTTTCGGGAGTGGTGGTCCTGGAAATTTACTCTGTTGCTTTTGATGTCGGGAAGCTGTCATGGCAGGGAGCGTCTCTGGAGCGTGATTGGTGGGGAGCGGGAACGTGGCTCAGAAGAAACGCGACGAAGAAGCCAAGGCACAAGATGGAGAGAGCGAAGGCGATGATGCGCCAATCGCGCGCGCAATATACGTTCGTATACCGGCAGCTAGCTATAGCATTATTACTACTGTGTAGGTTTATCGACGTCAAGGGTCGCCGCATTGGTGATGCAAGGTTGTGTCCTCTGCCGTGTTTTATGTCTGGCTATGCGTTCCCGATTAATGGCTGCGCCAGAGATACGAAACAGGTACGGCGGACCCTTGCAGGGCTCGGGGTCTTGGGCGCTCCGCGACCCCTACGAACAGCCACGAGCTCCACCATAAAGACCACTGGCACCCGCTGCAAGTGCGCCGTCCTCAGGAACCCCTGCGCGGGCACAGAGTGCACCTAATTACTGTAGGACCTCGGCCGCGAGATCCCTGGTCTCGCCGCGAGTCTAACTGCGCTGGGCCCGTGGAGTTTTTGCTGGTTGAGGCACGCAAGGCAAGTAAACACTTCGGACCTGGAGGGGTCCCCCCCCTCAAGGCTTGTGCTGCAGCGGCCCTGACGCCCATCGGGCCGCTGCAGCGACTCCCATGCATCATCCTTGCAGTGTTTCGATGTTTGAGCCTTGTCTAGAAAAAGTCACGAGCCTAAGGAAATGATGCTTTGGAACTCTAATGGAGCTGATCACATTCCTCGCGTGCGCGGCGCGATGGAGAGTAGCTTGAATGCCTTGTGCAGTGGAATTTGATATCGGCAACGGGGGGGGGCGCGAGGCGAGACATGCGAAGCTCCGAGTGCGGGCCGTAGTGGTGCGTGGAGACGACGTGCATTCTGCATTCTGCATTCCACGAGCCGTGGAACATGACATCGACGACTGAGGAGGCGATATGCTTTTTCCGTGCCAAAGACCGGCGCCACCTCTAGCCTCTACGGCCGCCGCAACAAAGCCCGGACTGGACGACCGAGGACGGTCGAAACAAAACATTGGGTTGCGGTGAATCGAAACAAGTGCCCCAACTAGTCCTGTCGACCAGTCGAGAATCATGTGGCTCTCTTCGGGGGGTTGCTCCCACGGTAGCCCCATCTATTGTTAGATGACTGGGCTTGACCCAGCAACTAGCTGGGCCACTGCTGGCTGGCGTCTGCTGCTAAGTTACCTGGAGGCCTTGGAGTGGCATAGCATCGCGGAGCATGGCATGGCATCGCTTCGTCGGCATGGCGCTACTTTTGTCCCGCGAGGTTAAACCAGTTGACGCCGCCGTGCATGGGCACCCTGTCGCCACCACCACGGCGACGATGGCCGCCCGTTTAGCTGAATTCAGAACGACCCAACCCACCCCCTCACGCCTCTTGAGACATGGGCCCTTCACGAAACCAAAACACCACTTCCGCAGGTCCCCGCCCAACCGCACTCGGCCACGCCTGTACTGTCCTGTACACCCGACTGTCTGTCTCGCCTGGTGCTGCGTGGTGCCTCTCCAGCGCACGCAGAAGCACCACCACAGCCACATCTGCCGCTCTCGACCTGCGTGCAGATCCAAGGATCCAGCGCAACCTGTTGCAAGCGAGGCGCGAAGGAGGCTGCCATTGACGTGCCAGCCCCCGTCGTCCTATCTGTACTGCAACATCGCCTGTTGCTCATATTTCCTCGTGACGCTGAGCCCCTCGCCCTCCTTCCCAGCTCTTCTCTTTTTCTTCCCGAATATCTTCCTCCTCCTCCTCTTCTTCTTTATTATCGAGGGACTTCTGGACACAATTCCCTCGCGCGTTTCCCCTCGTCTTCCTCCCATCCCGGGGCGTATCGTCGCACCACATCCTCCAGGCTTCCTCGACGCACGCCCCCCCTGGCCGTCAGTCATTTCCGCTGTCCTGGATAACCCATAATCGTCATCCCCAAACGGTCTCCACCTTGTCCAGAAACATTAGTCCATCATGCTAGACTCCCATCACTCCCCCGGCCAGGGGCTCGATGAGCTCCATTTACGTCTTGACTGCCACTCTCGCCCGGTTGGTGCTTCTCAATCTGTAACTGATCCCGCTACCCCCGGACACGTTTGGCCTGCTTCACCTACACTCAGCCAGGGCGAAGCAGAAACACCTCCTCTCTCTTCCTCGAGTTCCTATTCCAGCCTCTACACACTGAGCCCCACCACCAACAACACTCGACAAGGCTCAGCGTTGGCCGCGTCTACCTCTCCCCGGATCCCTCAATCGCCTCCGACATCACCTCGACAGAGCTTCCATGCAGAATCGGGTTCACCCAAGATCCGCTCCCCATTGCGCAACTCCATCTCGCTCTCCGAAGGCCACGAAGGCCTCCAGATCCCTTCTTCGGCATTGGTCCCAACTCCTCGTCCCCGGATCAGCCACACGCGTTTCCGTTCTGTCGATATGGCTTTGACGGGTGACAAGAGGACGCGCGGCTTTCGAGTCTCAGAACCAGGCGTCATCACTCCATCATCTGCATCAGCTTCGGACGTGGACAACGGACCTCTCACTCGCTGGTTCTCAAGATCAAACACGGGATCTGAATCATCAATGACGGGCTCCAACACGTGGAATCCCCCCGCCAGGTCGCGCAGCGCGTCTACGACACCAAAGATCGGTTCATCAGCAGGAAGCTCACGCTTTGCTTTCTTCACCTCATCCTTGTCAGCCCCCAAGGACATGCTAAGCTCCTCGGTTCCTCTCCCCGAGGATGACGAACTTGCAAACCTCGACATCGAGGCTGCTCTCTTTCCCAATGGACCGCCGGATGGAACTACTTTTTCACCAGCCGCCTTCAAGAACTTACAAATGAACGCCACTGGCTTGGTTAGCAAAATCCAAGCCGCCTATCAACAGCGAACAATGCAATACTTGGAACTAAGAGCCGAGCGCGAAGCTCAGGATGAAGAAAAGGATGAAATGGAAATTCGTGTACAGCACCTGAAGATGCAGCTCGAGGACATGGCCCGCAAGGCCTCGGAGAGGGAGGAAGTGATGGCCTCACTACTGCAAGAGCTGGCTCTGGAAAAGAGGTCACGGGCAGAGGAACAAACTGCGCGAGAGAAGGGCGTCACTCCCTCTGGCGCCTCGATGCTGTCAGAGGATCTTTGTGTTGACGAAGATCGCCAGAAGCGCAACTGGCGCAAGAGCAGCGCGACATCAAAATCCGACCTCAGCCTGGATACCGATGAGGACAGCACAGATGAAGCGAGCATCTTTTCCAGGTCGCGCAGCCCTACCATCAACACCAGCATGTCGGAGGTTAGCCCTATCCCAACTCCCGTCCCTCAACAGAAACCAACCATTTCCGAACCTCCACGGGCTACACGGACCAACAACTCTCAAATATCAACGCTGCAAAAACTCTGGAAGGGATACACCGAATCGTCCAAAGACAGCGAGTCATCTACAGGAACCAGCATGTGCAACAATTGTGAGGGACAGAATGCCAGCATGGCCTGGGATACAGTCTCGCTCTTGAAGGATGAGAATAAGGGACTAAAAACTAGGGTGGAGGAGCTAGAGTCCGCTGTTGAGAGCGCACTGGATGCCGTGAACGGCATAGCCCTATGAGGTGTTGTTATGCGATGATTCTTCCAATGGATTGGCCGTTTATTTTGTTTTATTTGGTGTTATGGATGGAAAGCATATCTATAAATTGGCGTCTTGGGCACTTTGATACCATTCTTTTGACGCGGGAGCCTAGGCTGGATGTTTCCCGATAGCAGAGAAGCAACCGCTCCCAGATTAGCAATCCAGGCATGTCCTGGATGCCAAAAAGAAAAAGAAATTTACTTGAATACCTTGATATTGTCTCTTGTTGTGAATCTTGATTGAGTCTTGCTTGTGTACCAATCAGTTGTTTGCTCGCCGTCTGTATTCTTTCATGTAACGCATTGAACATCTAACTGAATAAATGTTACACCTGTTAGCACAGGGTGCTCTGATGGCATTCTTGGGCATCATAATTGGCCCATAATGCAATACTCCTTGTTGCGGAACGCAAAAGTGCAGCGATGGCTCGTTTCAGTGCTGACTGTGCTGCGGCTCTCCTCATGGGTTCACACTCATAGTGCTGAGCCTGATTCAAACGTCTTTTATTGACTGATTCCGCAGTCTGAGATAATAAAAAAATGACCCCGCCGTCGGGCAAGTTTATATGTACACGCCACGCACACGCTCTATCCCTCGCATCATCTTTTCCCTCGCCTCTAGGGGCGCCGTCCCATCCGCGTCACACATGCCAAAGTCGCTCTGCTCTAGTGGTGAGCCTCACCGTGGTGAGCATCACCGTGGTGGTGGTCGTCCTCGAGGAAGAAGTGCTCGTAGAGGCAGTAGCCGGCAAAGGCGACGGAGGCGATGCCCAGGCCGGGGAAGGAGTTCTTGAAGCGGTTCCATCGGGAGAAGGTGCCGGTGTATCGCCAGGCCTCACTGTGGGCTTAAGGGTCAGTAGCGTGTCAAAAGATAGGAAATGGGAGGGGGATGAGATAGGGGCTTGACGCACTTTCGCTCCCAGGGATCGTATCGGGGTGTGCCGGTGGCTTCCTGGAAGGCCCGCATATTGAAGCCGGTGATGTTGGGCTTGGGCCCGCGGGCGGCGGCTCGCACTCTGTTCGACCGCAGCAGTTAGTGGTGGGAGCTCAATTGAGAGGCATTGAGCCCTTGCCGAGGGGGGGAAGGCAATGGCTGGGCCAACATACAAGGTGGGAAGCATCGTGAAGGGATTCGCGGGCTGGTGATTGAGTGTGACGAGCAGCAGACTGACCAGACAGAGAGAATGGGCGAATGGAGAGCGAGGCAATTGAATCGGTCCCGTTCTGACTAAGGTTGGCCGTGTGGTACGTACCTTGGCGCCCTGGCTGTCCAGAGCTGTCCAGTCTGGACCAAGAGCGGAATAAGAGTATTGCCGATTCCCCGGAATCAGAAGCCCTCCATTGTAGACAGCAATATTCAAGTGTCGAGCATGAAGAACAATATGTTGGAGAAAAATGGAGGGATATTGCACAATATGGTTTCATAGAACCTAAAGATTTAGAATAAATATATGTTCAGTTTATTTTTTGTGTCAAGTTTGCAGTATATGCCTTGGTTTCCTATCCTTTGAGGCCAGCATGGGGTAAAACTCATCATGCCCTGGGCTATCGTGCTCCCCCAATGCACGTGCACGGGCCATGGCGCTCGCTGCGCACTACGTCTATCCCAAAGAGGGCCAGTCACTTGGACTCCTCTCTGGCAGAAAGCAGACGGTATCAATCCACATCGCCTTTTGCATCTCGCATCCACATCGCCCAAAGCCTCTCTCCACAAGCAACCTGCGAGCCACGACAACCGCATTTCGACCTTCGTCACGCGTACCTGCCTGCGCTTGCCGCCCAACACCCCCCGGCTTCCCCGCGCCCCGCGTGTATTTCTACCCTACCGTCCCTGCATCGTGTGCATCTCCCTTTCGACTGGAATCCTAGCCCACGCCGACACCGCACCTGCACCGAATCCGCCCTCCCGGCTGGCCCTCAACGACCTCGCGGGACAGCCCGCCCACCTACTCTTCTAACTCAATGGGCAGCCGCCGCGGCCGCCGACACAGCATACCCCCCACCCCTTGTCCCTCCCGATCGTCGCGTTAGGAGCCAGGTACTAGACCGCCAGCTCTTGATCACCTGGATCCCCGCATTATTCCTGCTAGGAACAGAGCCTGGGATCAAGTATTGGGTCCCTTGCTCGAAATCGAACCCGGGCGTCCTCCCCGACCTGCCAGACCTCACGACAAATTTCCCATGCCGCCACAACTCCGCGCCTTTGGCGGGGGGCCTGTCGCCGCCGCGCCCTACCACCAACCTGGAGGCTTCCCCTCCCACGGACAACCTCAAGGCGGCCACCTGGGCGCCAACCAGTACCTCAACGCGAATGCGCAAATCAGCCCCTTCTCTGCCGCCAACAGCAACGCCTTTAGCGCTGCCGGTCTCAATGGTGCCGGGGGAGGTTTCGCCGACTCTGGTTTCGGAAGTCAAAGCGCCCGCATGGGCTTTGCACATGGCCCTGGTGCCGGCCTACAACAGCCTCAGCATGGCGGCCAAGTACAGCACAATGTGCTGATGGATCACCCCACGATGAGGCCGCATCCTAACAAGGGAAGGATACGAGAAGTCTGGAAACACAACCTGCACGAGGAAATGGCCGTCCTGCGAGATCTGGTAGACAAGTACCCGTATATTGCCATGGTAAGGGAGACACGGGCACCGAATCAGCGCCCAAAGTTCCGCTAATAACATCGTCACAAAAAGGATACCGAATTCCCTGGTGTGGTCTCTAGACCAATGGGTGGCTTCCGAGGAAAGAGCGACTATCACTACCAATGTCTCCGAACGAACGTCGACATGCTCAAGGTGATCCAGATCGGTCTTACACTCTTCAACGAGGACGGCGAGACGCCCCCGGCACGACCCGCCGCGAACGACCTCGACCTAGGCATGGCTGCGCGGAGAACAGCCAACCAAGGCCCATTTCCTTGCTCATGGCAGTTCAACTTCAAGTTTGCCCTCAAGGACGACATGTACAGCGAAAAGTCGATTGAGTCTCTCCAACAAGCTGGTATCGACTTCAACCTACTCGAGCGCGACGGCATTGACCCTCACGAATTTGCCTCTCTCCTCATTCCCTCCGGCCTAGTGTGTTTTGACAACGTCCGATGGATTTCATTCCACGGCGGCTACGACTTTGGCTACCTAACCAAGCTTCTCATCTGCATGCCCCTCCCTAACGACGAGGTTGACTTTGACCACAAGATGAAGCTCTACTTCCCCACGACCTACGACGTCAAGCACCTGATGAAATTCGCCATCAAGCTCCACAACTCCGGCCTCCTCACCCCGAGTGATCCCAATAGCGCTGAGATTCTGCAAAAGTTTGAGCACAAGTCGGGTCTGGAGAATATTGCAGAGACGCTCAAGATCAAGCGAGTTGGCTCTGCCCACCAGGCTGGCTCCGATTCCCTGCTCACGGGCAAGGTCTTCTTCCAGATGCGGGATAAGATCTTCAATGGCGATATCCCAGACGAACATGTGGGCAAGGTTTGGGGTCTCGGCATCCCTGACGTCAGTGTATTGTCCATGATGAACCAAGGTGATGGCTCCAACGGCCACAACGGCGGTACCCCGAGCACTCCCAATACTACCAATGTCGGCCTCGTTACTACACCCGCGGCCAGCCAAGGGACTAACGGCATCACTAACACGGGACCCATGACGCCTGGAGGCGGCGGCGGCGTATTTGGCAGCTTTGCATTTGGCGGAAACCGGTAATCTAATATCGAATTATGCCCCGGGCGCTAGATACCCTTCCCCTTAATCACTGGGATGCGAAACGAAAGTTTCACGAATGCTTTGAATTATTCCATTCTATTCGGTCCTCTCTACACTACTTATGTATCCTATGAATAGCTAAACCGTCCCGCCATCTATCCGACCTCGACATACGAAATATCCTACTCTCGGACCAAGTCCAATAGACGGAATTTGGAAACATTCGATCCTGGCGGCTTCTTCGTCTCTTGTCACGACACGGATATGGAAAATGCCCAATTTATGAAATCAAAGGGAAAGGGGCTCTCTAGCCCCCATCCCCGGCGAGCGAGCTTCGTGTTCATCTGCTTCCTGTTTTCTTTTTCCGGGGGGGGGTGTTCGCTCATCATGCTTCTCTTTATCGTCTTTTTGTTTCACGCATTGGGAAGGAAAGGCACGGTCAAACGCAAAGGGCTGGAGAAGGGAACCAATGGGTGGTGTTGGTACCACTGTGTATTGTATCGTTTATAGCACATTGGGACTTTTGTAAGGTCGTTTTCTTACGGGTGGTGTGTACACACAGCCTGCGGTGCCAAATTATGCGTGACTAGTAGGTGACGTTTGATGAGCCCTAGTGCATGGTGTCGCGGGTTGGCACAATGAAGAAAAAATATATTCATAAATCGAATGCCCCACACTGACTAACAAGCCTATCGTGACATGAGCATATCCTGAGGTGTCGTTCCTCTTGACGCCATCTACCGTGTGCTCATAAAACGCCTAGTCCCAATAATAACAGATAGTGGAGGCCAGCCAGTCGAACCAACCCATTTCCATAACATGCCTCCCATCAATATTACAAAATGGTGAATCCAAATACCCATCTCAAGTGATGAAGACTTTTTTGAGAGACTCAGATGGGAAGACTTCGCCGGTTCGCAAATCCTTGACCTGGTCCGGCGGTAGGCCACTCTTTTTAGCCTGTGCCTCCAGACGATCCTTGCCGTAGACGCAGCCGTTAGGAAGTAGTCGTAAGTCGTGCTCAACATGGCTCTTTGTGTGATGGGCATACGGGACATTACGGGCGAGCTCGTTCAGCTCAGTTGAGCAGATAGGGCAGACACCATGGTTAAGAGTCGAGGGGGCGGTAATGGGCGACTCAAAAGTAGTTGATGACTGTTCGACAGAGGAATGTGTGTGGCAGGCAGGGGTTTTGAGGGCAGAAAGACCTGATGAGAGGGCAACGTGAAGAAGGGGCACAGCAGGCAGGGCGAGGAGGTTGTTGTGAGTGGTGGTGAAGAGGTTGGCCAAGTCGGACCAGCGAGATGCTTTGTACAAATCGGCATAAGCAGCCGAGGCGGGCGAGCTTGGAGGGAAAGCAAGGAGACCGCAAGCTTGCTGAACTTCGCGGGGGAAGGTGGCACGGTAAGGGATGAGATGCTTCTTGGCATGGGCGATGGCTTCTGTGAGTTTAGTTGAGGATTGGGTGCGAACCAGCTCGATGTATTGCTGGAAGCGGAGCATAAACTCGAGTTTGCTCTATAGTTGGGGTATTAGTAATTGATAACTGAGGGGGAGGGGGAGGGGGATCCGAAATCCTACCTCCATCTTTCGCAACTCTTTTTTGTTGTCCGTACACCAGGCCAAAGCCTCGGTGACACTGCCCTTGCGAAGGGCATCGCGGATCCGACTCATGGCGACAAATGTGTCCACGTCGACCAAATTTTCCATCCCCCGCTGTTGCGATAATTCCTTTGCACTTTCGTTGTACCCGTGACGTAGTAGATAATCGGCCAGGAGGCGATCCAATCTCTTCCGACTCCAGGCTTCGTATTTAACGTCCTCAACTGTGGACATGGCGTAGAGCTCGTCGAGATGGGCGATCCGGGCAGCGGTTTGGGTGTGCAGACGGGACTCCTCTTCAGCGCATGCTCCAAGCTTGCGCTTGACGCCGCGCATGCGGGCAATCATGGCATCAAGGTTCCGGAGGACATCCTGTTGGGAGGCGCGCCCAGAGACGGCGGCGGTGGCTGAGTCTTTCAAGAGTGTCTTGAGGGCGGTCGTGTCCTTTTCGATGGTGAAGTGGGCAGAACGAAAGTTTTTGCGAAGAAGCTCAGAGGGCAATCGGAGGAGAGGTTGATCCTAGTAGCGCAGGGCCAAGTTAGGTGCTGGACATGGCACATCAAGAACATCATGACATGGGGGTAGTCCGTCAGGGATTAGGCGTACAAGCAACAGATGATCGCTCTGCTTAATGGTGGAGTACTCGTGGTCCGCCATTTTGACGGAGCCTCGTCGGCAGCAGGCTGCGGAGGGCGGGTTGGTGGGTGGAATGCCGAAAGTGAGCGTGTGTGTGTGTGGTGGTGGCAGTGGCGGTGGTGGGTTGAGGTTGGGAATTGGGCGACGTCAACGCTACGGATCACTTGACGTTATCGTCAGCTCCGTATCGGATAACGGGGGCGGTACGTACCGCCCGTAGCGCTCGGCCGGATCAAATTGAGTCACGATAAATGTCACGAGCATGGGCCTGCATTAAACCAACGTCACTCCTGACATGCTTCCGGAGATAGATCTACTAGTATCGAGTACGCACTCTGTCGAATGCGCTTTTGCAAATCGATCAACCTAACCATCCATTTTTGTATCCTGCGTGCTGGGGGTTGCCTTTATCTGAGGTGATGACTGGGGTCTATGTCGGCATGTACACTTGGCTTGCTGACGGCCCCCACACCTTGAAAGTGTTGGTTTGGATGTATGTGTCGCAGCAGTCAAATCGACGGTTGGAGCAAGGGTCTTGTTCACATTGCGAAATTAAAATGCATATCTGTCCACTTCATGTACCTTGCTTCGAGAGTTTTGTTGGTTGTGTTGCTGATACAGCCTTGGGTGGTGAAATTGGGGGGGCTGGACCGGTCTGCGTCCCCCCAATCTGGAGGTGAAAGTGAGTGTGAGTGTGAAGAGTGAGTGTGATGGAGCGTGCTATGTGTAGTGCACCATCGGGCTGAGGAGCCTTTTTCCCCAACTGGTGTTAGTGTGGTTTATTGTATGGCTGTCTGATTCACATTCCTGTGAAGCTACCTGAGCCCCTCCTCAAAACTAGACAGCCTTGCGCCGGGATCAGAGCTTGGATGAGGGGCGCAGCCTGTTTCACATCGCGGGCGTCAAGTGATATCGCAGTCAGGATCAGGTGATTGCAAAGCTCGGGTGAGTGTGCCAGGGATTTAGCTAATGGATTCGGTGTGGTGGTATCACGCTGAAAGACATGTGCAAGTGTTATCTATGGGCCAGGGTTACTGAGGGCGAGCTGAACCAGACAGGCTGACATCGTGCTATACTAGGTAGTATGTAAGAGTTTTGGGGACGCAGTACCTCCATGTACATGGTGGTACCCGTGACGCCGCCCTCCTGGACGTTTCGCAGTTGGTCATCTTGGCGTAGCCTGCCGGACATGGATAAGTGCCTACCTAGATGGAGCAAGAAGAAGGGTGTTTGCGCCTCTTTTGGACTTGCAGCTCTGTCCATGCACGTTGAGGAAGACGGTTGGGCAAATTGTCGATGCATATCTGTAAGTCGCGACCAGATGCGTCGGACCGAGCAGACAAGCGCATGCGTACCTCCTCAAGTGCGAATATACCAAGACCAGGAGGGACGCGTACACCAATGGTACTCTTTAGGTAGCCGTATAATCACATTGCGTGGTTAGCCGCCGCAACATGCCCTCCTACTTCGTAAATGCTGCAGCCTTCCTTGGTCCTAGACCCTCCCCTCCCCATCCTCCCGCCCTCCATGTGACCTCCCACCTCTTTTGCGCCTCCCCGGCCAAGCAGGTGGTATGGGCCCACTCTTGATTGGCCCGTGGCAGATTGCGGCCTCATAGCCTCAGGCCTACCAATGAAAAATAAAAACACGTGACCCCACCGCGTGACCCGACTCGCTCCCCCCAGCGCTCCCGCGAACCAGCTCGTCCTCTGTCGTCTCTCCCCAGGGAAAGAGCCAAAGGTTCTCTCACGCAACCACCACCCCTGATAACATAAAGACCCTCCTCTTCCGTCGCGCCTCGTCCTCTGACGCGTGAAATTTTATTTCTTTTTTTACTGCCTTTTTTTGTCCGGTTTGGTGACGCGATCCCAAGCTCCGTCACTTATTCCCACCTGCACTCGCGCGATATCACGAGGTTGATCACGCCAAACACGTGAGACGATAAACTCGTGATCTGGAGGCCCCGGACCCGGCCGTCAAGCACATGATCTGGGAGGTATGTCGGTTCAATATGCACATCATCGTCGTCTTTGTTGTCGTCGTTTTCCTCGCAAATGCGCGCCATCACTATCTTGCGCAATCCTGCGTCGTCTCCTGTCAAGTGACTGCGACGGCAAAAACTCTGTCCTTTGCGAACCCCTTTCGGTCAATGCTGCCTTGCGTAGCAGCTCTAGTTGCCTCACCATCTCAACCCACTCGCGATGCATCGCCTCCGAGCTGAGCAGCCTCACTCGTGGTCTAATGCGCTTTTCGCATCCCAGATCAAGTGACTGATTCACACACACCCAAAATTCTACCAGCTCTTGCTCTGCAGAGTCTGCTGTCTCTTCTCTGTGACATTGATTGTGACAATTTGGGCCTCCAAATGAAATGCAATAGCTTTTGCTTACACCACACCCCGCTTTTTCCCACTTGCCTATACGCACCGTCCTCACAATCGGGTTCTGATTAAGGCTGCATTGAAGCAAGTGCTTGCTGTGCCTGGTTGTCACTGCATGGGTCGCCATTCGTTCTGCCAGTCCGGGTGGAGGGTTTGAGAAGCCCGCAAATCCTTCGATGGCGCTGTATACACAAGCACGACCTCTGCTGTTTTAACCATCGCCCAAGCTTGCCAGCACAGAAATATCCAAGCACTCTGTTCTCAGAAGCCCAGTTCTAACACCCTTCCCCTCCTCTCAGATCTGGCACCGACCGTCTACGTCTCTTATCCGTGGCCTCGACGTCGTTACGCCCTGTGTTCGGCTGTGAATTCTCCAACACAAGCCTTTACGGCCATCTGATCCAAACGTCCCTCTTCGAAATCTGTTATTCTGGGCTTTTAGCCATTATCGCCTCTTGACGTTTGAACCATGGCTGAGGCAATTATGACCGAGCAGCCTGATCTCTCGAGCTTGACCGGTTCTCCAGGTCAGAAGCGCAAGCGAGAATCCCACAGCCCCGGCCTGTCCCGGAACAAGCGCCCTACGCCAACCGCACACATGACCGACACCTCCTTCATGGACAGCGCCATGGATAGCCAAACGGCCAGCGGCGTCAGCGTCGCTGATTTCAATGCTCTTCAACAAGCTGCCCAGGCTGAACATCCCGAAGGCCCGGATCCTGCCAGTGCTACCAGCACCGCCCAGGCCGCCCTCGGCATGTATCCCACCCTTCACGTCCCATCGTCGACAGAGGAGCAATTCGCGGCACAGGCTAACCCAGAGCCCGACCACACTCATGACACCACATTCAACCCCGATGTTCCCCCTCCTCCGGAGTCTATCCTGGACCCACCTCCAGTCGCCCCCCAGCAGCACCAACCTACACCTCCCAACGGTGTTCAGCAGCACGTGCCCCCTCGCTATGTAGGCGCCGCTCCTAACCCCAAGCCCACCGTGGGTTCTGAAGAGTGGCATAAGATGAGGAAAGACAATCACAAAGAAGGTAAGTCGGTGCTTAGGTCCCCAGATCGGTCGGTCCCCTTGGTCCCATCTCAACTAACAATGTCCCAGTGGAGCGTCGTCGTCGTGAGACGATCAACGAGGGCATCAATGAACTTGCCAAGATTGTCCCCGGCTGCGAGAAAAACAAAGGATCGATTTTGCAGCGCGCCGTGAGCTTCATTTCTCAGCTTAAAGAAAATGAACAACAAAACATTGAAAAATGGACCCTCGAGAAGCTGCTTACGGAGCAGGCTATCACCGAGTTGAGTGCTTCCAACGATAAGCTAAAGCAGGAGTGTGAAAGGCTTTACAGAGAACTAGAGACTTGGAAGCGAGTGGCGCAGAACGCTGGCCTTGAGCCCCCTCAGCCCAAGGAGGAGAACACCGCTCCCGCCTCAAGCTAGGAACTGGTGCCTGAGTTGGCTTCATTCCCTCCAGAAGCGGCACCCTTGTCATTTTGAGTTATACCCCTGTTAATTTGGTCGTCGACTCCTGTGTGGAGTTGCGGAATTGTCTCGCGTGTTTCAGCTGCGGCGTTATCTGTAATCTTATCCTTTACCACTTTTCCCATTTGGTGGAGCTTTATGTTCCAGAACTTGTGAGAAAGACGAATCATCTGAAGGCTTCCGAAGATGGCACGGTCTTCATTGTCAAGTTGGTTTGTCTTGCGCAGTCAGGACAGATTCAATGGATTCTGGTTTTTATTTTATTTTTCCAGCTTGAGTAGGTTTAGTAGCTCGGCGTTGGTGGATGGATCTGTGCCCAAGATGACAGATAGGATTGGTCATGGGTGCATAATGATAGGCTAGGATTCAAACGAGCTTTTGAGCAGGATCTCTATCTATTACTGCACTGCCCGTGATTGTTGTAATCTCTCATTCTGATCACTCATGATGCATAGAGTTGTATTTCATTTCAAGATGCGACGACTTGGGATGAAGGATTCCCTTCAAGGGACCACGCACTCTGAATGTCACCCACCAATGCTGGCGTGTTTGGTAGAAACTTTAGCATTAGGCCGATTGAGACTAGGGCTAAATGCATCGTAGTTTGTCTTCTCACGGTTCACGGGGGCACGTTCAAGTTCCGCCTTGATAGCTCACATGCAATTGCTCACAATCGGGTTCTAACAACCCTGTCTGTCTGTCTGTCTGTCCTATGTTTGTCTGTTTCAAAACGTTACTTCTTTTTTTTCTCATTGGCCTTTTTTTTCACCAAAACGTTAAAACTCTCCCGTTTGTCTGCAGCCTTGACCAAACCCCACGGGACAAACTTCCCGGCCATGTTCCAACTCCATCCTCGTTACTTCATGCTCCTGTTCCCCTCGTGTCCGAATCAACTCCTAACTCATCACAGCCGCCTTTTGCATCAACCCTTGATCATTCGACATCATATAACAAGGGATGAAAAGTAGATCCAAATTCCCAATTAGAGAATGACAACCTGTGGGGGCGTGCGGAGCTCGATTCATGAATGGCAAAAATGAACGTGGTGAAACGTAAGGTGCCGTTTTTCCGAGCTCTGCTCGACATTCCCGTAAAGCAGAACAATTCAAAAGCAATAAAATGCAAAACAGTTCAAAAAGAAAACAAAAATCAAGAACAATATTGCCGCCAGCCTAGAGGGTGAAGAGAGGGCTCTCAACCGACAGTTGCCACACGTGGCGACAGTGGTGCCGAGTTGGCCAAGATACTCTGCCCAATTGGTCGCATAAACTCCTCTGGAATGCGCATTTTGCGAAAACATGACCGCTATTAGTCATTGCCATGTATGCGGTCTGGTATCATGTCGCTCGTCCAAAATGAAGGACGCAAAGACAGTTAGCCGCCCACTGCTGCCAAAACAGCAAAAACAAAATTACCGTCCAGGGGCAAATTCCCCGCCATTTGAAATAAAAATGAAACCGACCAGGTTTGTCGAGAAACTCCACACCAGTTCATAATTTGTTGGATCATCAGATAACTATGGCCTTCGAGGTTTTGATCATAAGCCGCGCGCGCCCAGGCTCCAACATCAGTGCCGCAGCCCGTACAAATATGAAATGTCCATCCACTTGAGCGCCATCCACCCAGCGAGATTCGAACTGATCCGCTAGTCGTGCTGAAAATTCAATCATCAAGAAATCGAATAAAATGGAAACGCAATCCACCGGTTGAGAAATCATGTAAGGCTCTAGTGCTGTGGCCAACAGCGCCAAAGAGCATATCGACGAAAGTGAAGACGTTATCGTCACGGTTTCTGTCTGGAGGGGAATCAAAGACCTGTACTGTGTGAACCAGGCCGGTCATCATGCATAATCTATATCAACATTGTGAGTGAGGCAAATGAGAGAGCCAAAGCCCACGAGAAGATGTTGATTCTAACGTGTTCAACGGCTTCTCATTAATGCATCGAGTTTCGAGAAGGGTCAACCTTGACTGTCGAAATCCCTCGATTGTCATGGGGCAAATAGTTGTATCCAGGGGAGGAATGTACTGGCGGTTGCTGTGGAACGCTTCCTGCCCTAAACATGGAGGTTGGGCTGGGGTCATATCCGCGGGAGAGACCCTCGAACGAACTTCCGATATACGAAGGGTTCTGGCTCATGGGGACGCCGGGATTGACAAATGTCGTCGCAGACGGGTTGGTCTGTTGCTGAGTAAATGTGTACATCGACGACGTGTTGGGGGCTGTGGAGCCAGGCTGCCACTGCTGTTGGTAGATGTTTGTTCCGCTCTGTCCTGAATAATCCGATTGGGGGGTGAAGAGTGATGGTCGTCGGCTAGAGTCCTGAGGAGCGGCGACTCCAATATCAAGCGTGAGATTCCCTCCAGGCGTGTGCACCGATGACTGACCGCTGACGGACATGCTGCTTCCCTCAACAAAGCCATGTTGCTCAGGTGCAATGTCCGGCATCATAGGCGGTGGGTACTGGGTTCCTCTCACGGGCAGATCACTGAGGAAGGGTGTGTTATGGAGAGTTGCATTGGAAGGGTGATCTTGAGCTGGTGTAGCCATCAATCCCGGTATCGTTGATAGCTTCGTTGCCGAAACGTCTTGGTCGTCTTCGTCTTTTGTGATGGAGCCGTCGTCATTTTCCGATGTGTATGTGTCCGGGATTTTGTCCTCGGCCATAACGTAGACTTCCGTGTTTCCATCTAAATAGGAGTCATCAGCAAAACATGCGTTGCTATGCGAGTTATTCACACTCACCAATCTCTTCCTTCTTGAACCTCTCCTCCTGTTTGGCCACCTTGAAGATCTCAGTCAAGTATGGGCGCTTCTTAGCGTTGGCCGGGTTTTCCTTGTCAGCGAAAAATCCAGACAATGCCTCGGTGGTGATCTCTTCAAGTTTCTTGACGTTGAGGTTGAGTTTTTGAATATCAGGATGTTGCTTAGCGTTGGGCTCGACGATCATCCTCAAAATATGATTCAGGAGATGGACACGCTCTGGGTTTTTTTTTGTTAGTTAAGTCACCTCAAAACGGCGTTGTCTATAAAAATCCCACCTCGCTTATATAGATGATCTGGTTCTTTGTGGCGGACCTTGTCCTCCTTTGTTGGTCCCCAAGGCTTGGGCCACCAATCTGGTGCTTTCTCGTCACTTCCAGTGTATGGGTGAGTCGATTGCTTCTTTGGCTCAACAGCTTTGACCCAGGCTTTGGCGATGAGCTTACATGCCGTCTGCTGGCAGTTCTTGAATCTTTGCTCGTAAAAGTTCCAGACATCGTGAGAGTTGCCAATCTTGATACCCCGGCGTGTGGCAGAGACGGTCATAGGAACATCATCATCATCATTGATTGGGTGTCGAGCTCGCGGCCTCTTTCGCCCTTGGCGGTTGGGAACGTCCCATTCGTCGTAGTTCGACATACGCCTGCGCTCGAGCGTGCGGTTTCTGGGGAAGTCCATGGTCTGCTTGTGAAACCCTCCCTCAAAGTTGAACGAGTCCTCAAAAACTGGGCTCGCTCCTGGAACACTAGTTAGCTGTCTGGCTCACACAGGGAAGTGTCTTAACTGACCAGAATCTAGGCGGTCCATGATCTTCTGATATCGTTCCAGGTCGAAGAACTGCCGGACAACCTCGGTGTCGAGTCTCGCCGTGCCCGGCCCTGAGAAGGTCATTGGGCTGCCATCATCCATGATGACAGCGACAAAATACCGCTTGGCGGAAATACTGCAATGCTGTCGCAAGGCTTCATCGATTTGCTACAAGAGCATCATTCCGTTAGAATAATCTCAGACACATAGCGAGAGGACGTACCATAGGGGGTTGTCGACGGTGAATGTCTTGCGTATCTGTAAAGCGGCAGTCGTCCAGTCCATCGGGCCCAAAACGTTCAGAGGGGTATTGATGGTGTCGAGGGAAAGACTCCCTCGGCCACTGGTCCAATCCTCTAACCATGATGGCAGCTTTTCGTTGACTAAAGTGGGTGTCGCAGTGTCCGAATCCAGTGACAACACTTTGCAGAGTTGGTGAAGAGTTCAGGTCAGGTCAAAAACCACACTGCGGTGTGATGACACAGTTAAATGAATCAATAAAGCTGCACCTGAAAATACGGAAGATCTTGTCATACACAGAACCTATTTTTCTTGTTAGGCTCCTGCTTGGGTTGGGGGGCTTTTTTGCCAACGCAACAGGGGTGGGCTCACGATTCATGCAGATCAGACCGTGGCTAGGAAAGAAAATCTTGAACAGATTTGGTGGAAAACGAGAGAGGGAGGTGCCGCCTAGTAGCGATCAATGTGGCGAGCAGGTCGTCAAGACAGGTGCATGCCGTGGGTGCCGGGCAGGTGCTGTCGTTCCAGACTTGAGATGAGAATTCTACTAGGCTTTGCAAAGTCGCCAGGTCGGTGTAGAGAGAAACCGGGCGATGACAGAAAAAATATCGAATCAAGTCGCATCCACCCACTGTGGAGAAATATGGGTTTGCCGAGAGATATGGGTGCGGAGTTCCACTCAGTTGCCAGTACACCCTCGTCTTCTAAAGTCAACGCGTTTCTCCTCAACCGAGGCGTGCCTGGGGACGTTCAGGTCGGTCTCACGTAGGTGGATGCTCAAGGTCGCCGATGAAAGGAAAACGGTGTCGGGCTGGCCGCCGCTATAATGGGGATGGTGAGAACAGCGTCGGTAACGAAATTTCCTCAGGCGTTTTCTGGGCCAGGCGTGCGAAGTTGCTCTCGGCACGATCTCGAACGAAGACGAGTTTCTTCTAGCTGGTGAGGCGGTTGTTATGCAAAACGATGGCAAGGGTTTCCGCTGAACTGTAAGACATCGGCGAGCAAAGCAATACACCTGCTAGTCTCTGCAGTTCTGAGCCAAGATGCGTCGGATGTCTCGGGGGATATCAGATCAAGGCAGCATCAGTGAGGTCAAGACACCTGATCCGAAAGGCCAGTGAGGGGGATGGACGAGTCTTGACGGTCGCACGAGGGGTCAAGGCGAAAGAACCTCGAGGGTGGAGAGAACGTCAAAATAGGAACGGCTGGCTAGCAAAGCGCGGGCCAGGTGAGTATGTCCGATTCAACAGGTAGCCTCAAAGTACGAGTCTGCAGTTTGTCAAGATTCAGAAGGTGACAGAGTCAGAGGTGACAATCGGTCCAAGATATGGAGGCGAGGGTGAGCAACCGTGTCCGATATTAAGAATAAGAACGGACTCGAATGGTAAGGTTGCGAGACCGGCCCAGTTGCGAGCTTGGGGGGGTGAGGAAAATCAGGGTCAGTTCAAGCAAGGCCCCGCTCTCAAGACGTTTTCTCTCTTCTCTCCGTCTCGTTGGCGAGCTCCCAATGCCGCACACTGCACTAGGATGGGCGCTTCTCAGTCCGTGGGAGGAGGAATTGGGAAGGGAGGCGATCGATTGAATTAGGTTGAGAGCACAAGCAGGGCAGGGGACCATTGAAAGAAGCACATATAATAGCGGAGCACTGCACCATGGAAAATCGCAGCGAAGGGATAGTGGGGTCAGGGACCAGCAGCTGTGTACTTACAATGATAACAAGGGTCTTCAGTTACAGGCCAATCCTAGTTGGCGCCGTACTATGTACGAGCAAAGTGGAGGGAGTGACGATGTCCAATGCCTGGCAGCTAGAGCCAAGGGCAAGACACCCCGATTGTCGTAACGGCAGCAGTTCGACAAGAAGGGACATTCAACTACTTTTCGGGCGGATGACGGCGTGGAGAAGTCACTCAGAGCGAATGAGGGCAATGTCGGGGAAGAAAGAGAGAGGCCTGAAGGTCGCTCGCTAGCCACACAGTATGATCCGAGTACAGTACAGGACACTAGAGCAGTACAGGTCGAGCTTGTCTCAACTTTTGGATGTGCCTCCCCACTCAGCCTGCTGACAGGGCTTTCGCAGTCCGCTCTTCAGAGGGTGTCGTGGATGTGGATGGGGAGTGACTACGGTAGGTCCACAGTTAGCCTCGCAGTTACACGCCCAATGTCTCCATAGCCCATGCATGGATCGAAAGTGGTTCTGAGAATGACGGGGCCACGCACATGGTATGGGTCCACGAAGGGAATGGCCATGAATGTCTAGATACTCAGGAAACAAGGAGGCAAATTCTCAAATCACTCAAAATAAAAGATGTCGCGAGAAAGACACCGTTACACACGTTGTTGGGGCATGTGTGTTCAGGGCACAGCTATGTAGGCCGACCAGGGCTTTTCGCAGGGGTATTGACGATGGATGGCTGAGAGAGGGTGGGCCGACGGCGAATGGAGACAAGCCTAATGGTCGCGAAAGAAGAAACGAAAAAAAAGTAAAGAAAAAAGTAAAGAAACGAAACTTGCTCGTCCTCGCCCACGCATGATTGAGAAGGCGGGCCGCGGGAGGCGAGGATGGGGGTGAGATGGTGAGACAGGGTGCAATGTTTGGCTTGCTATTGAAGCAGGCTTGTCACCAGCTGGCCAACCAGCAAGGTATCAAGAGCGCTGGCTGCATCTCTAGACAGTGGGATTGCATCATTCGGCGGGCCTTGCTTTTTGCTCTGCGACAGTGGAAGAGACGGGACTTTTGAGACGTCCACTGGCCACGAGTCTGGAACGAGACAGACAGCCCCGTGAGGTCTCAGGCATGGCAAATAGATGATGGGTCCCAAGTCCCTGTGCTCTGCCCATCGAAATCTGTCTTAGTAGGCATGGTCCAATGCTTGGCACTGGACCAGGTTCCGGACAGCCATCAAAGTGTATGGGAGCCGATTTGGTGCAGAAGTTGCGAATGGAAAGGTGCCAGCCCGCATGCAGAATCAGAGTCGCATGATGGGAAATGCCCCCCAGGGAGCACATGGGGAGGAGCTGTTGTCGGTGGCATCAGTGGACAGTTCTAAGAGAATGGGTACAAGGCAGGTACAGTACCTCGTATCGTACATTCTCGGCCGCCGGAGTGGTGGTCAGTTTGTTGTCGCTTTGTCGACAGGGGACCAAACTTCAGCCAATCTCGTTCAGGCCTGCACCGTTGTTGTCTCCCGATCTGTTCCCGCCATCGGAGAGATGTACCGATGCTCTCCCATGCGCGTAAGGCGCTATCGAGCACTGAGTGTCCCAGGAATGACGACTGCTGGCGTGGCCATGGCAGCGTGGGTGAGAGATCCGGTGCTGACGGGCTGAGCCGCTGGGCCTAGGGCATCGGCGTTGAGGGTACATTAGGGAGAAACCAAGGCGCCTATGGAGCGCGCGCATGGAGCCATGAGGCCAGGAAGCAATAGAGAGCGTCACTGGAGTGCTGGGGCGATGGGGCATTGCGATGCTGAGGCGCCTGAAGGACCCAGCCGGAGCTGAGAGTGAGTCGAGTTGCAGCGCCGGGTATCCAGGACGGCTCAAGTTAGCATCTCACATATGCAGACGATAGTTGACCAACCCACCAAGTAAGATCTCAGATCATTGCTAGAAATGAGTAAATGAGTGGCGGCCGCAACGGAGACGGGGGGATGGAGAGCGCTACGCTCTGGTGGCTAGGCTTAGGCCGCCAGTACTGCGGGCCGATGTGGGCTTGACCCAGCTTGGCCCAGGGCGGACCCAAGTGCCTGCCAACGTCCATGTTCCCCCCGGAGTTCAGAGGCCCAGTTGGCCGGAAAGGTGCCAATGGCATTCCATGCTTCAACCTAGCCGACCACGTCCGGACCACGCACGCTTGGCCAAGCGGGCCGTGTTGGGGCGAGCACGGGCTGCCTTCTCGCCCCTCCTTACCTAAGGTCGACCACTGCGGCGAGGGAAGGAAGGCCCAAGACCTAAGGCCTTGGGCACAGCTCTGACCATGTCTTGCTTTCCGGGCTCTGCCACCAATGCTGCCATACATGCCCATGCTGCCATGCCCTGCGGCATGCCCCCCCCTCCCCCATGCTCATGCTCGCGCCTTTCATCCCCTTCCAACCCTGTCCAACAACGTAGGTACCGTACCGGCAGATGCAGATGCTCGAGTCCTATGACCAGTCACACGGCTGAGTCCCTGGCGCGATGAGAGGGCCATGCCTACACTGCATTTTTCAAGTACGCCCACTGCCGCTTCGGGCTCTCTGGATACATGGGAAGGAAAGTTTTACACCAAAAACAAGCAATGCTGCGTCCTCTGGGACCCCTTGGCCGGGCCACTGACTGTCGCTTGTCCCCAAGCTGGCGGCTAGCGGACGAAGATGGTGCCGCCGTCGTCCACCTGTTGGCGGGAAGCCCGGTGTCCGGCTCGGCTCTAGCTCTGAACTCAGACAGCTTTGTTCCCAGCTCCCAGCTCTCAGATCCCCCGTCCATCGACTTCCTTCTACGGCCGTGCTAAACCCAAAAGGATCCCAGCTCGAGGTGTGCCTCACTGCTCTGGAATTAACATGCTGGAGGGCGGAGTCCTTGGCGACGCGTGCGCAACAAGGCCCAGGGCCAGGACCAGGTATCCCGAGCAAACCCGTCAGGGCCAGTCAATCCCTAGTCATCAGCCATGAATGACTGCCCACCGGCACACGGCAAACATTGGGCGGGCAGCCGTAGCAGGGTCGGGGGCGAATACTCCCCCTCAAGCCCGGCCATGGGCAAAGGAAAAAAAAACTTCATGCGCAAGCTGAAGGAGAGGGGTGTTTGCTCTAGTCGAGAGTCAACAATCGTGACCCCTGTGTAGATACATTCTCCCGCCATCAATTTACCTCGTGCTAGCCCCATAAACCCTCCACCATCAAACAGGGAGCGGGAAGCGCACACACATTCACACGCACATCATCACGCGCTAGACTCCGACAGGTACGCACGCCATGCACACGTCCACCACGGTGGCTGAATGGTGCCTCGCGTGCTGGACCAGGTGTTGGACATTGCGGCAGCCACCAAATTCGATCCATGAACGACATTTTCGCCCACGCTGGTTGTTGCCGATACAGTATCAAGTACTGTCCTGATCTGGCGAGCTGACGGCCTGTGATCCACAAGAAGATGATCGACTCAAACATCAAAGCACTGTCCGAGACCCGACCAGAATCGTAATGGCCAACCACCGATCTCCACTTCCAACAGCACCATGTCCGCCTTAGACCATGCGCGCCACTGACTCCATTCCCTAAATCAGAAAGGCACCTGTCACGAAGGACATAGAGATTTTCCCCCCTTGTGCAGCGTTATGCTCTTCTCGTAGGCCAGTCCCGAGTCCACTGGTCTGATTATCTGCTTAGACACCAATGAACAGGTCGGAAAGCACAGCCCGGCCATCCATCCGTCTCAGGTAATGCTGCATTGCACAGAGCTTCAACGAGGGGGAGGGCAAGAAAAAGAAATACTACCAGCGAGGCACTCGCAGGTCGCGGCCCTGTGTATTTTTATCGCCGCTACCGCCCGCTCTAGTCCGCCAAGTACTACCCCAAACTTGGAAAAGTTGCCTTTCCTGGCTTGATGAGGCAGCTCCTTAAATAACGGGGTTACGAGAAGCCGTTGAAACAATTCAAATAGATGTCGGCGCCTAGTCTTTTCAGCACACCAGCGCTCTGCGCATGTCACTGCCATGGCATTTGATCCAGCAGGATGAGGCCACCCTCAGACGCCCAGAAGCAATTATAGATTCCCCGAGAAAACTACACTAAAGTGATTATCTCCTCTCGTTGGCCGCAGGCAGGGTGTGGGACAGTGACGGAACGCATCTGCCCTCCGTGTCCTTGAGACGAGACGGTCACGAACCCCGCATCATGCGTTTTTGATGTCGCCTCGCCCCTCAAAAAGCAAAAATTGAGTGGAAATCTATCTCACCTTGCCTTCTTCGCGTGGCTTTGGCTCAAGTGCCCGTCCCTAAATAAACAAAAGATCGCCTCCATATTAACACTGTGTCGTCGTCGTCGCTCTCGCCATCTAGTTCTCGAACAAGTCCAACCCCCACGTCCTTCACACACTCCCAAAGCTTCTCCGACCACGGAACCCATGGACCTGCTCTAGCTGTTATCCACGGTAGACGTAAATTTGGTGACCCTCATCTTGCCATCTGCAAGTCGTATATTTCTCGCCCGTTTCATAGCCAGCTAGCACGAGTCGCGATCTCCAAGGATTCGCTCCACCCGCCCGCCATGGTCGCACTTGGGCCTGCTCTCTATTTGCATTTAGGTTTCGATTTTTATGGCGCCCACGTTGACATCACGCATCATCTTCGGAGCTATTCATGTCGTCACATGTTGTTGTTCTGCCAATGCTTCAATTTGCACGGCGCCCCCTGCAACAAGCAGGGCAAGACACCAGGGTTGGAGGGCACTCGGCCTTGACCATGCTCCCACACAGCCACGGCCTCCAAAACATCGCCCAACCTATCACTTGCAGCCTCCTTTGTTTTCCCGATTAGGATTCGCCAGCCAGGCTTGCTCAAGCTTTGTATGCCAATTCCCTGACCCTGGTCTCATCATCGTCTCTCGGTCCCTTGGGTGATCCACATGCCCTCGCTATCATATCGACAGATGCAGGGCCATCGAGATCATCCCGTACAAGCACTCATTCGCTGCCGGCGTCCCAAGCGGTCGGGAGCTCGCCATTCTCGATCTTTCCCCAACCCGATCTTCTTCCTTCCTCGACGAAGAGAGCGCCCTCGTGGGCTTAAAAAAAAAACTCTGAGACAATATGCTAGTGATAACCGCCAACGCTTGACCGTTTTGTTTTTTTTCTGCATAGCGCCAATCCCCTCAGCCACGCCTTGCTCGGCTCGTCTCCTTTTGGTAAATCATATCCGAGTTCATGGAAGACAAGATCTCAAGCGAAGGCGCGGTTTACCGAAATGAAGGTCAAGTGCATATTTTGCCGCTTATGAACAACGTAGGTGCGCATCCAAAGCATGGTCATCACGGATCGACGCCGACGGCGTGGTAGCGAGACAAGCCAACATTCGCCGAGGGGGCTCAGAGCCCAACCAAGATCCTGACTAGCGAAGACCTATTCCCCCAGTTCTTCCAGCTCGCAGCTCAAACATCATTCCTGGCTTCCACATGCCATTCTTGGACTTGTGCGCCTGGCGGTAGTGTCATTGGCACCACAAGCCGTAACAGCCGGCTTCTTCCCATTTGTGCTTTGCCCAGCAGCTTCACCCCTCCCATTCCCCCCCATCATCCCCGCCGCCCTCTTTTCTTCTCTCACTTTCCCTCCACGTTTCTTTGAATATCTATGTTTAGTCAACGTTTGGCACAAATTAGACACCAGATTTCAATACCCAATGACAGCGGCTTACAGCTCTTCACCTTGCTCTTTGCAAGCAATAAAAAACTCTCAACGTCTGTGAATGCACCCACCATCCCTTCCACAGCCTCCGACGCCCGCTGCACCCAATCACATCGCTCGACTTCATTGTCACCGTCACACGGCGCCACCACTCAGAACTACAGCTGCAGCATTGACCAGCATCAGTTAGCTTGGACCAGATCTGGGGCCATTGGCACATTCTGCATGTCGCTGATTCGATCACTACCTCTCTGTGAGACATGATGTCTCTTATCCCCTCACCGTAGAGAAACAGCAAGCCGCCGCGGCATCTTGAAAGCCAGGCCGCAGACGAGTAATGGCATTTCTGCAATGGTTGAGACCCATTCCCAAGCGGGGACGCGGATGTGATCGACACTGGACGAGCCCCGACTTTGAGCAGCAAACACACCAAGGTCTCGGGGCTGGGGTGTTATCTCAACCTGCTGCGACTTACTTACACCCGACGTTGTTGTTTCATTCTCAGTCAGGGATGTTTCGTCGGAACTTGAGTGATCTGGGGTAGTACCAAGCTCATTGTGAAAGTTTGCGTTGCATCCCCGGGGATAATACCTTGGCTCCCAACATGTCAACCGGGGTATTCAAGGTCGACGCGTAAAACAGCCGTTACATGGCATCAAGCTCAAACGTACCCGAGAATATCCATGCCGTGTCATATCTGACTGCTGGTGGCGCCCATCCTCTGAATCTTGTTGCCCGTGCCGTCCAGTCTGGTGCCAAACAGGGATCGACACCAGCGGGCGCTTTTTGGTGGGTGACACAAGGCGTCTTACCATAGGGCACCCAAGATGATGGCGCAAGATTAGTCCTCCATGCATCTACGCCACGGCCATTTTCCAACGGTCTGGTATGACATGCCTGCGCCTCTCCGCTAGCTCAGCTTCGTCTCTCGTGTCGGGGTGGTCGGGGTCGGGGGATCGGCCAGCTGGCAATGCCTTCAGTCCTGGCGCTGTGGCATTGCCCATATACCGCTGTTTTTAAGGAGGTACGAGGTTGGATGAGTGGCGCAGAGAGGACATGAACCCGTGTCCAGAAGACAGATGCATGACGCTGAATGTGGACGTGCCCTCGGCAATGCTGCTGGCATCCTGCTAGCAACGCCTGCACAAGACATCCCGTACTCGATGCGCGGATCCCACTCCGGGCCACCATTTTGGAGGACCTCTTTAGAGCCCGCAGCCTATTGATGTAGCTAAACGCTTAGACCGTATGCAAGCACGACATCAAAAACCAAGTCGCCTCTTTACCTTCTCAGCGGCGCATCTTGTTTCTCCAGTCAAGTTCCCGAGGAAGCCTAAAAGCAAATTCGCCCGTCCTTTCGCCCCGTTAGCGGTCACCATAATTCTACACGCTGGCGATGGCTTCCCGGTTTAGCCGATGGCGCACAAGATGCGAGAGGCTTTCCATCTCTGGTCGATGATGCACCCAGGGAGGGGGGGCTTACCTAGCCCGCCCTGCAGGTCCGCCTCCCAAGCCAGACAGACAACAGGGGTCTTCGGCTGAGGGCCGTTTGGGAGGCCCCCAGGAGTAGGGCTCTCCCATCCACAGGCAGGATGCTGGTTTGGCTGGCTTGCTGGTCTGTTCACGGCCGGCAAGGTCCTGGGCATGCCGGCACTAAGGGATCGACAACGGACCAGAGGCGCCCACACGGACATGGGCGAGACCGACGCACGGCTTCGTCAAAAGCACGAGTGACATCTACTTCTAAGCCTCACAGTGAAATGTCCAGGCGGTGACCCGTGCGAGGTTCAACATGTAAATTTTTTACAACTTGACTATACAAATTTGGTTGCTTTTCCCCTTCACAGAAGTACAGTAGCTATACTTCGGAATGACCGGTCCTAATATTCTCCTACATGAGTCAATCAAACGATGCCCGCCTCTTCAAGGGCACGGTCATCCTCCATCTATCTTTACTCTTGCTCAAGGCCAACCTGCTCAAGGCCGGCCTGCTTCATCAATCCATAGAAGGAGCCCTGCTTCTTGAGCAGGTTAGCGGGTGTGTCGAACTCCACTACCTCGCCCTTGTCAAGAACAACAATACGGTCACTGTCGAGGATAGTGTTGAGGCGGTGGGCCACAGTGATAATAGTCCGGTTAGCGAAGAGGGGCGAGCGTAGCGTAGCTTGGAGCATGGCATCCGTCTCAACATCAACAGCAGCTGTGGCCTCGTCGAGGACCAAGATGTTGGATGGTGTCAGCATGGCGCGTGCAAGGGAGACAAGCTGACGCTGGCCCTGCGACAAATTGGAACCTGTAGAAGAGAGAGCGAGTTAGCCGCGGTGTCCCAGGTCATACAAAACGCGTGAAGGTGTGCTGAACGAAATGATGCTGTTGCCAAATCCCGTCGTGATAGGTCTTGGCATCGACCAAGAGAGATAGAAGGTCTGTCAGGCTGACCACAAGACTTCAGCGTCATGCGCGGCGCCTCTGCAAGCGAATCTTCTTTCAGGCAGTCGGTGCCTGTCAGTGCTGCCATCCCTTCATTCCTTCGGCTCTTCCACAGCCAGTAGCGAGTCTCTAGATGGCGCCATGGGTGAAACCGCCATCCATCTTAGGGAAGACCAAAGTGCTGACAGCTTCGGTATTGCACATTAGGGAGGGAGGGAGGAGCTGAGAAAATGAACTAAAAGTGCCGACAGAAAGCGAAACACACATACCTCCTTCGTTAATCTTGCCCTCCAGGCCACCATCCATGTTGGCGACATGGTCCTTGAGTCGCGCGTGTTCTACAGAAAGAGTCAAGCGTTAGCAGGGCAATGACGCCGATATTACGGGAGTTGCACGGCAATGCGCCATGTCCCCGAAGTAGGGAACAAGGAACAGCGGTGCAGCGTAGTGCTTACCAAGAACGCTCCAAAGCTCAGTATCGTCGTGAACGTGACCCGGATCGAGGTTGTCCCGAACGGTGCCTTCGAAGAGGGCGGCATCCTGAGGGATAATGGCAAGTCTTCGGCGTAGATCTAGCAGACCAATTGAGGACGTGTCCACGTTGTCAATGCCGATGTGACCCGTAACAGGCTCAATGAGGCGGAAAAGTGACAAAGTAAGTGATGATTTTCCAGCACCCGTTCGACCCACGACACCGATCTTCTCATGTGACTTGATGTCGAGATTAATGTTCTTGAGCACCAAATCCAAGCCCTCGCGGTAGCGAGTGCTGTAGTTGACGAAATCAACTTCACCCTTAGCAGGCCACGAGACGGCGGGGCGCTTGTTGGGGATGATTTCAGGGGCCTCGCTAGGAAGCGCGGCATATTCAAGGACACGCTCAACTGAGACGATGTTGGTCTCGACTTCGACAGTCTGGCGCACAATCCAGTTCAACGACGTCGTAATCTGGAGGGCATATGACATGGCAAGACCAACCAGACCAGGGCTCAGGCTGCTATGACTAGCCACTGAGACAACAGCGAAGCCAGCAGCTGCGAGAATGACAATGGCACCGATGAACTCGAGTCGCACAGCGAGCCAGCGATTCGCGCTAATGGATGGGAAGTAGGCGCGGAGGTTGGCGTCAACGCGCCATTCGTTCTCAAGTTCGAATCGATCCTGTTGTCGGTAAGCCCGGATGGTGGAGATGCCACCGAGGGATTCCTGGAAGTGGGCGTAGATGGGGCTACGGCTGACACTATCCAATCTCTTGAGCTCTCGGGAAGTCCGGAGGTAGTATCGCTGAATGAAATAGTACGTGAGGCCCAACGGCACAATCAAGGCGACGAAAGGAGGGGTTGACACGGAAATGACAATGAGGGTAAAGCCAGATCTAGCGGCATTGACAAACAGCATGTTGAAGGTCCGAGCGAGAACCTCGTCAATGCGATAAATGTCACTGTCATTCTGTCAGCGTGGTGCTCAATAATCCAATTGGTGCCCTGAGCGTCGCCAGGGAGCCAGTGAGTCAACAAACCTTGAGAATCTGTTTAGGATTCGTCCAGTTGGGGTCGTATCAAAGAAGGACATGGGCGACCTGAAGATGGCATTGGCCATTCGCTCGTGAAGTTTGCGGGAGGCCTACGAGAATGTCAGCTTTGAATGTGCCAGTTTGGTTGGCAATGTCAAACCTCAATGGAGCAGAAGATCCATAAAATCAGGGTCTGGATAACGGTGAGAGCAGAGGCACCAATGCCAAAAGCGAAGTAGATGCCAATATATTTTCCAACATGATCATTTGAATGCGTCTTTTGGTTGCTCTCGGCCCATTCTTTGAGCCAAACGGAACCACCTGTTCGCAAAATTAGACCCACCCCATACGTCAATGTTCAGTGATAAAACTTACCAATGCTGGTTGTTTGAGAAGCCAGAAGCGCGAACAAGTAGAGGCAAACAGCGTAAACGTTGTTCTCCTTTGCATATTCCAAGTAAACGGACCACTTCACCTTGCCCTGCTCAACAAATTCCTTGCCTTGCTTAGTCTTGGAGTTGCCAGCGACCTCTTCATCTGTGAGCTTGCCTCGTGGGCCGCGGAAACTAGCCGCGCTGGCGCGACGGAGAGTAGCCATACTGTCTGCTCGGGGCTTCGAGGATCCGGTCTTAATAGGGGCCATCTCAGGAACTTGTTCTTGGGCCTCTTCCATTTCTTCCTTTGCCTGGCTAGAGTCGGGTTCAATGATTGTGGCGGCTTTGCTGCTAGAAGCGCTGGAACTCGGTGGGCTGTTGCTACCACTTGGAGTGTCATGGCCAGCGGTCTTCAAAAGATCAGAAACCAGTCCCTTCATAGCTACCAGTTGCTTGAATGTGCCCTTCTCGGCAATCTCGCCATCCTTGAGCAAGGTGATATAACTGGCCTGGCGAAGAACCGGAATGGCATTGGTAGCAAGGATACGAGTCTTCGATGAGAGAAGACCACGGGGACCAAGAACATTGTCAATAATGTGCCTGCCAACATGAGAATCAACGGCAGAAAGAACGTCGTCAAGGAGGTAGATGTCAGCTCGGGCATATACAGCACGAGCCAAGGATACACGGGCTTTCTGTCCACCACTAAGGGAGATTCCACGCTCGCCAACGACAGTCTCATCGCCGTCGGGAAGCTGAGCGAAGTCGTCCACGAGGGCACAAGCCTTGATTGTCTTTTCATAGAAATCGGGGTCATATCGGTATCCAAAAATAATGTTCTCCTTAACAGTAGCGTTCAGGATCCAAGTCTGCTGAGAAGCGTACGCCACAGTACCTCTAACTTCGACCTCTCCCTTGACTTTCCACAGATCTCCGAGGATGCTCTGAAGGAAAGAAGACTTGCCGGATCCGACTCGGCCGACAATGCAGGATAGCTCACCCTTATAAGCTGTGAAGTGGACATCGTGAAGGGCATTCTTGTTCTCATGTCTGTTCCAGGAGAAGGTTCCGCCGCGAATAATCACACTCTCTTCGCCAAGCTCTTCAGGGGCAGGCTTGACGATGATAGCATTAGACTGGAGTTCCTCAGCAGTGAAGAAGTCGGTCAATCGACCAACAGCAACAGAGGCCTCAACGATGGATGTGATGACCATGGGCAGTACAGCCAAGGGGAATGTCAATAGGTTGAAAAGAGCAAGACAGGGAAAGACGATTTCGGTGGTCAATGGACGATCCTGGGTCAGAACAAAAACGGTAAAGGTCGAGCAGGACACGAAAAAGGGCGCTGTGGTCCAGGTGAAGTTGGCAAAGGCCTGGGTGGCACCGATCCTTCGCAGATTCTTCAGCTCCTGCTCGTTTCGGACATAGTTGAGCTTGTTCATAAATGCAGAACCCCAGGCATAGAGCTTGATGCTCTTCATATTGTTGATGATCTCAGTAATGAGGCGACTTCGAGCATCCTTGTTCTTCATCTGATCCTTCTGCATGTTCTTCATGATTCGAGCAACAAAACCTTGAAGAGGCATCATGATGATCATGACTACAATACCGGCCATCATAGACCATCCCACAAGGTTGTAGAGAGAAATCATGCAAATGGTGATTTGAAAGGGGGCGGACCATGCCTGTTGAGCAAACTGGGTGAGATCAGAAAGACGCTGGGCGTCCACAGCCATAAAGTTGACAATGTCACCGGTCGTCTTCGAAGATCGCCCCTCATTAGACAGCCTAAGAGACTTTCGGTAAATGGCAGAGGTCAATCCGCCCTTAATACGCATTCCAGTCACAAAGGCAAGTTGAAAGTATTGGTGCTAAAACTTAGTCAGCTCTGAGGCAACGGATCAATCCGAGGAACCTACAATCATGGTGGTTTGGAATACAGCACAAGCGAACATGGCCAGCGCAATGGCTGCACCCTTGATAATGGGCTGCTGGTCCTCGCCAGTTTTAACATGGTAGGACGTAACAAAGGCGATGAGCAAACGAAGAAGCTGTGGTTGGATGTACTGTGCAATATCGTTTCCAACCTTATAAACAGCAGCAAGGGCGTAGGGACCGCCGTATGCATGGAACATCGCGATCCAGAGAGAGGGGTTTGTGCGGTGCTTCAGCTCGTGGGCCCAGGCCTTGTCGAAAGCCCCTCCGGTGTTCTTCGTTTTGTCGTCTTTAGCCAATCCCCACAACTCTTCCTCAGTCAAGTAGACCTTGTAACCATACTTCATGAGAGGCGTCATCCAGGAGAAGGTAAGCTGAGAGAAAACGTTGGCATACTCGACAGGGCATTCATCTTCGTCTTCGATAGCCTCATAGCCGGACTGGCCAAGGCTTCGAGGCCAGAGCCATTCAACGAGAAACTCGATCAACGAAAGTCCGACTCCGATACAATAGGTGATAAAGTAGGGAAGGTTGGTGTCGTAAATCTGCTGCGAAACGAGGGATCGCAATTTGACCGCAAAGGCAATCAGAAGCAGGAGCCAGTAAAAGAGAGCAACACCACTGGGATAGCGAATGCGCGTGTGCTCAAGCCCTTGAATCGCAAATATCATGAACATCGATAGGATCGTCAGGGCCGTGGTCCATACTCGGAAATCGCCATACCAAATGCCGGGAAAGTGGATAATCTGGATAACTAGCTGCGCAACAAGATCGAGGATGATGACGCCGAGGAGAGTCTGGATGCCTGGGTTAGCAAATTTTCGCAATGTGGCGATGGGATTAGCGATTGAAATCAAGGGACCTCGTACCTGCTTAACGTATAGATGGATGGATTTGGATTGCGCCTCTTGTTGCGGTTTCTTGACGAGAAGCCACCAGACGGCAAGCGCACCGAAAACAAGGCCAAAGGCAGCAACAGCAACAATCCAAACGTCGATGAAGCAGGGCGTGAAATCATATCGGTGTGGGCTCAATGGGCCCCATCCCTCCTCGTTTCCACAGAAAGGCTGCTTGAAGGCCGACGCGGTCAAGTAGCCGCTTCCGAGCTCGCGGAGAGGCCTATAGCCAGTGAAGGATCCGGTCTCGATAAGGACCTTCTGGCCGCCGTAGGAAGCCATTCTCGGTCGGTCGCGCAAGACGTTCGCTGGCCGAGGGGTCGGTTCGAGAGCCAGAGGCAGGCGGGTGAAGGAGGGAAGTTAACTAAGAGCGGCTTTCACAACATACTACGACGTAATACAGGCTCTTGGTGGCGCGCGCGTCGCACTGGGTCCGGTCGTCTTGGTGACAGGGCTCGGGGGGGGACTGCCGCACAGCACGCACAGCGCCTTAGCTCCCGAACAGGTCTGGGGTCTGGGGTCCGAGGTGCTGCTCGGTGTGACACACGGGTCAGGCTGGGCGGTCAAGCGAATGAAGATTTGCGCAAAGGATCCCGAGGGGTGCCAGGCAAAGCAATATTTCTGCTGCAGCTGTAGCTTGTAATTGGGCGACCACCCGATGCTGTCGAGCAGAATCTTGTCGAAGAGCTCAGCGGCTGATTGTTTGTAAGCTCAGGCGGTGGTCCGGCAAGCTAGCACAAACTGGTGGACATTTGGTAAGCCAGTGTGGGACCTGCAGTGGGTCAGCGAGCGTTCGCAGCGCTCACCCATCCGGCGTTAATAGAAAACTCCGGTTGTACCGGCGCTGCTCTGCACAAAATGCCGACTTTACCCTGGACCATTTGCACGATGACCAATCTCGGACATGTTCGATAATTGATTTATCCAGTCCGCTCTTTGCTGTTGCTCTCCCACCCACACTCGCACTCATCTTATGTTGCCTAAATTCGAGTCATCGCAATCTCAGTCTTGCCCAAGATTGATCGGCGGAAAACTCTAGGGCTTAGGCAGAACCCTGTTTGCGTGGAGGGTTCAAGATCCATGCCACTGACTAATCTGGATTGACTAGGCAGGCATGAACGAGGGAACGCAGATACCAAGTGCAGGGCAACACAAGCCCGAGCATGATAATAATCCTACTGCGCATAAATATCATAACATTTATCTCTAAGATTATCCAGGCCTACCGGCTTGCACGACATATGGGGCAAAATGCACCCATGCACCCGATGACCGCAGCGTCGGTCCCTACATTGCGATAATCCAAATACGCTTATGATGGAGTAGAGTAGGTCGACTGAGATAGCATCTCGTAGATGGATTGATCTGCCATACCAATTGGTTCTTTCCAATTGACTAAATACAAGTACTTGCGGTGAACTTTTGCCCACCACGCTCACGTCCATAGGTCATTGAATTTGTTAATGGAATACGGTGAGGTGAATATTGTATCAGTTGAGAGTCCTCAAAAAGTCGGCCACCCGCTTCGAAAGCCACTCCTGTGCCTCGGGTTCTGGGACATTGTGTTTCGCGCCCGGAATTAACCCAGACAAGGTACTCACAAGAGGGTTTGCTTGCTGATACCGCTTGTTTAAAGCTTCCTGGTTTATATGCGCGGGAACATACTCATCAGAACCCGAGTGGAGAACTAAGACCGGTTTCTGGAATCTACTCCAGAGTTTCTTGGTAGTATTATCGTCGATATCGCTTGAGAAATAGTCATCATCGCCACTGTCTCAATGTCAGCTTTGCGCCTTCAGAATTGATTGCTAAGCTTATGTACCCCTTTGCGATTAGAGAATAAAACCTATAGGCCGATATAGGAACACTAAACGACAGAGGAACCATGTCATTAGGCATCACATCCTCTTCTCTTCCCTCGGCAATCATCTTGGCGGCAAGTTCAAGACTTGGTGTCGGGTCTCTGGTCGCAAGTCCCAAGGCTTCTCTATCCGAGATGCCACCCTGCAAAATGTACCCATCTATGGGCTCGTTCCCGTGCTTGGAATAATCGGCGTACTCCATGCAATCCTGTGGCTGCGGTCAATAGTCTACCTGCAAATACAGTAGTCTCCAATACCTGACTGCCCGTTGAATGGCCGAAGAGGATGATCTTCTCCCTGCCCAACCTCCGGAGATACTTGACGAGATCAGAAATGTCGGCCACGTCATTTGTTAGGCTAGATGTTCCAAACCCTAGAAAAGAGCTACGCATCCGAAACTCAAACACCGAGTACTCCAAATCCTGCGCGTTCTCCAGGTGCTTTGCCAAGGGGCGCACCAGAGGCAAAGTATGTGGGCCGTCGCACAGCCCGCCAACTATGATGACCGCATTGCAGGCTGTAGTAGGCCCTGTTTCATATGCATATAAGTCTCCGATATTGGAACTGAAGGGATGGACGATGACTGGAAACGGCCCAGAAGACGACATTGTGAATCAGGGCTGGACTTGTTCTAGGCTGTTCCCGATGTGGAAAAGACGACTACTACTTAGTTAGTAGTCTAAACCCGGAAATCACCGATATGAAGTAGCAAAATATTGAGAAATGGTACTTTTGACCTGTAAGAAGTTTGGTAACAACGTGCCAGATTATGTCAGTAACTTCTGGTGCGGGGTGCAGGACGCGGGGCAGCTTAATTGTCACATAACAGTGCACAAGACAGTGCAAATTAAAACACCATACTGTATTCAGGCTCTTGTCTTTCAGCTCCACCAAATTTAGGAGCTATCTGCCGTCATCACACCGAAGCGCACCCCAGCACCTACAACTCCTTTCAAGGAAACCGCGTTTGCTACATTGGCGCGGAGCTTCTGTCGGTGAACGAGGCATGCGCTTGTAGCTAAATGAAGGACCTTGGCTTCAGACTAAAATGGAGTCAACACCCAATAGTCAGAGGAACGATTTCTTCCAAAAGGTCCGTAGGCTTGAGATGTCGCAAAGTCAACCCAGACTCTAACATTCATGTAGCTTAAGCCATGCTGTGTCAAGTTAAGCCAGTTGGCTATCCGAGAGCCCGAGGGCTCCGCGGTGGCTCGTCAAATCAATGATGTGACAAGCCAAATCTTGTCAATTCTGAATGAACAAATTCAGAATTACCCTGGGGCCTTGGACGATAAATTAGCGGAGTATGTGTTTTTCCCTCTGTACCATGTTTTCAAGCAGATGGAACGATATCCAGTTTCCTTGATGGAGAACTGTATCAAGTGTCTAAGTATTCTTATCATTCATGGCTGGGGGTCAAAAATTTCACCCAAGCTCGTCCAGCAAATCCTAACCCTCTTAACGTTCATTATCGATGGCAACCCTGGATCACCCGAAAAACGCAAAGTAGATGAAGAGACCTTGCTCGAATCATTCCGTGGATTAACTGCGTTGCTAAATACTGCTGGCCAATCAGTCACAGCAGCCGCAGGGCTATCCGATGCTGACACAATACCTGCGCTGGGACACGGAGTTAGTATCATGCTAGATGGAGCCGTCGACGGAGAAACACCCCAGATACAGCAGGAAGCTTTGCGTGCATTGCAAGCCGTGTATCTTACCATCAAAGAACACGCCGCCTTGGCCAGCTTTTTGCCCGGAACGATATCATCTCTGGCCAAAATGCTCTCCACCCCTGCCAAGTTCAAGAAGTTGGTGGTTGCAAAGGCTGTCGATACGGTGACCTTGACATTGACACGAGTGCTCTCTGATATGAGAACTAGGTCTATTCTCGCTAAAGCTGAAAGCAAAGAAGGAGAGGAGGACGAGATTGAGAAGGGAAACCCCTTGTCTCCAGCTTGGCTTAGCACTACAGTCATTCAGGTGAAGAAGGCGCTTTCAACAATTATGAAGCTGCGTCTTCAGGACTCTACAGAGGTGAAGAGTTCGTTGAGAAAGCTATGTGTCGCTCTCTTGGATGAGTGCCACAGAACATTAGAGAATTGCGCCACCTTTTTGGTTGAGACAGCCATGATCCTTGACGACGGAGATGTCAAGATATCTTTTACGGAAACTAGCCTGCAACACCTGGTGAACATCTATCCGGAGCTCGGCGAAACGGTGAAAACAACGGCATACAATTGGATGTCCAGTCTTCCCAGAATTATGCAGGCAGGAGATGAGGATGTGAAGCAACGGGCAATCCACAACCTTTTGAAGGGACTGGAGTTGCTGAAGGCTTTGCAAATCGAGTCCTCTACCCTAGAGGACTCTATATCAACTGCCTTGATGAACAGCGTCGTATCACTTGTTCAGGGCACAAAATCTGGCCAGCCTGACGAGAGTGCACGCATTCGTCTTATTAGCGGAAGCGATTCTCAACCTGAGCTTCAGGAATTGCAGTATCCTCCGGTTCTACTCACCCCCGAAAGCCAAAAGAGAATACGCGATGAGATGATGTCTCTGGTTCAATTTCTTGGCTCCTCTCCCCAGCTAACTAGGTTCGCAAGCAACATGCTGGAGCAAGTGCAGGACTCCACCTCGCTTGGGCAGGTTGCATCATTCTGGCTCTGCTTCCAGCTTTGCAAAGCAGGCCATTCTTCATCCACCGAAGACGAAATGTTCCTGGATCTCTCGTCTTTGACTGACTCGACTGAAGATTTGGATGTCACCTTCAACGAGCTCTACTCTACTTCTGTTCAGATACTTGGCCAGCACTCAGATGTAGCGTCCATCGATTGGCGCATGGAAGCAACTGCACTGGAAGTTACTGCTTACACGGCACAGAGGTCCGGAGAATCATTTCGCCCTGAGCTCATTGACGTGCTTTTCCCAATAGCTACCTTTTTAGGTTCAAAGAACGGGAACCTGCAAAAGCATGCCATCATTACGTTGAACAATCTTGCGGCCTCTTGTGGATATGAAAACGTTTCAGATCTCATAATTGACAATGTAGACTACATGGTCAATTCAGTTTCCCTGAGGTTGAATACTCTCGACATTTCCCCTGCCTCAATCAATGTCTTGACGATGATGATTCGGCTTTCAGGACCACGGCTGGTGCCATATCTGGATGACGTGATCGAGTCAGTATTTGCAGCCCTCGAAAACTACCATGGCTACCCGATTTTTGTCGAGAACCTGTTCGTAGTGCTGAAGGAGGTTGTCGACCAAGGAGCCCAGTCGGATATCCTTCTCCTCGAGCACCAGAAAACCATAGAAGTTGATCATCGCAAGAAGCCGGCACAGGCCGATGGAATTTCGACCCTATTACAGATGCTGGAAGAGCGAAAGAAACGAGAGAAACGAGATGAGGAGGAGCAGGTTGGCCATCCAGAGGTGCCGTGGAAGACCGAAAAGGAGCACAGTCAAGGCGAGGAAGACGATGATGGCGCAAACCCAGTCGAAGAGGAGAAACCCCCGAATTCACCGACGTATCAACTGCTCATGCGAGTCGCAAAGCTCACGCAACACTACCTGACTTCTCCGACACCAACACTCCGGAGGTCGTTGCTGGAGCTACTAACAACAGCATCATCTGCCTTGGCGCCTGACGAGGACACCTTTTTGCCTCTTGTCAACGCCATCTGGCCTGTTGTTGTAAACAGACTTCAGGATCCTGAGATATTTGTAGCAGTCGAGGCATGCCATACCCTTTCCGCACTTTGCGCCGCCGCAGGGGACTTCCTCGGGTCAAGGTTCAAAACTGAATGGGGCGATTGGCTCAGGGACTGGTGCCGCAAGGTAAAACGTCAAGCTTCTCGCACATCTGGAAGATCCAAAAACGTTGGAGACAGGGGTAAGATTACGGGTATTGGAGTGGAGAAGACGCAAATACTGATGCCGTACGGCGAAAAACCCGACAGCGGAGGCAATTCCGTGACAAACGAGGTTGTGTCATATTCTGGCAGCGGATTAGGACAGTTCGCTTCCCCTGCCAGAATCTGGGAAGCAACCATCGAGCTATTGACTGCAATGGTCTCGTATGTGCGGGTCGATGAAGAAATGTTCGACGACGTTCTAGATCTCCTGTCGGAGACCCTTGACCGTAACGAGAAGGCGCGCGAGGCGCTGGAAGCCATAAACGGGGATGCAGTGTGGCTCGCGCGTTACGAAAGGGGAGCTGTTGAATGGATCCCGGTACCTAAGGTTGACGGAATCGAATTCGTCACAATGGAGATGCCTTCCTGAGTGCAATAAGAGGGCCCACGACGCGAACGCAAGGGGCTACACCTTAATAGGGAGGACGATAAAGCAGAATTGCGGGCTTCTTTGGGACGTGCTGAAGGGGAAGGGGGGGGGGGGGGGG